>JAAAKG020163085.1:0-28897 GCA_010014905.2 Druon quercuslanigerum
TCCAGCCTTGTTATCGGGAAAAATTTTCAACTAAGAAGATTAATTTTTCACTAAAAAAATCTTCAAACATTTCAACGAAATAACAGAATTTTTAAGTTAAAAAAGTCTGATTTTTAACCAAAAACGCAATATTGAAATTATTGTTACAAAAAGTTAATTTTCTACTAAGCAGTTGAATTTTCTAACAAAAAGATGAATTTTCAACAAAATAAATCAATTTTGAACCAAATAGTTAAATTTTTATTTAAAAAGGATGGATTCTCTACTAAATAAGATAAATTTTCAAGAAAATGTATATATTTCTATTCGAATAGTTAAATTATATAAATTTCCAACCAAATCGTTAAATATACAAAACAATAAAGACCCACTTTAAAGAGAAATTTAATAATTAAAATTTTATTACAAAAAATTAATTTTCAACGTAAAAAACTAATTTTCTACAAAACCGTTGCATTTTTTCTGAATAGTTCAATTTTTTACTAAAGTTTTAGATTTTCCAGCCTTGTTGACTGAACAAATTTTCGACAAGAAGATTAATTTTCGACTAAAAAAAACAAATTTTTAATCAATTACATAAAATTCTCACCAAACAGTTAAATTTCATGTACTAAGAAAGATCAATTTCATCAAAAAATTCCATAATTAAGTTTGTGTTACAAATAATTAATTTTTAACGTAAAAAAAGAATTTTCTATGAAACCGTTGCATTTCTACCAAATAATTTAGTTTTTTTAAAATAAATTCTTAAATTTTTCAGCCTTGTTGACTGAAAAAATTTTCAACAAGAAGATTAATTTTTGACTAAAAAAGACAAATTTTCAATCAATTACATATACTTTCAACCAAACAGTTGAATTTCCATACTAAAAAAAATTAATTTGAAACGAAAATTCCATAATTAAATTTTTGTTACAAAAAATTAATTTTCAGCGTGAAAAACTAATTTTTTACAAAACAGTTGCATTTCTACCAAATAGTTCAATTTTTTACTAAATTGTTAACTTTTTCAGCGTTGTTGACTGAAAAAATTGTCAACTAAAAAGATTAATTTTTCACTAAACAAATCTTTAAACATTTACATACATTTTCAACGAAATAACTGAATTTTTATGTTAAAAAAGACCGATTTTTAACCAAAAGCGCACTATTGAAATTATTGTTACAAAAAGTTACTTTTCTACATAGCAGTTGAATTTTCTATAAAGAAATGAATTCTCATCAAAATACATCAACTTTGTACCAAATGGTTAAATCTTCACGAAAGAAAAATAATTTTTTATAAAAAAGACAAATTTTTAGCATATTACATAAATATCCAACCCATTTCTTGGATTTTCAAGCTAAAAAATATATTTTTTTAATTGAAAAGGCAATAGTTAAATTTTTATTTAAAATAATTAATTTTTACAAAGAAACTAATTTTCTATAAAATAGTTAAATTTTCTACCAAATACTTGAATTGATTGAATTTCGAGCTTAAATATATAATTTTTCAACAAAAAAGTTAATTTTTAACCACAGTTGAAAAGATTATTTTTCAGAGAAAAATGTAATAATTAAAAAAAGAAATATTTAAATTTGAAATTTATAACAGCTGATTTATATATAAAAAAAATATCTTTAACAAAATAATTTCATTCCTCATTTAGAACAGATTAGTTGTCAACCAAAATTGAATTTTGAAACAAAAATATTAAATTTCTTTAAAGATATGAATTTTCGACAAAATACATACATTTTTAACTGAATATTTTGTTGATTTTTTAGGCAAGGGGATTAACTTTTAAAAAAAGAATTTCTAAACAAATGGCTGAAGTTTTAATCAAAAAAGATAAATTTTCTAGAGAAAATGGACTAGTTTAATTTTAAGCAACAAACAAAGAAATAGATTTTTAACAAAATAGTTCAATTGTCGATCAAAGAAATAAATTTTTAACTTGAATGACAAGTCTTTAACTAAAAAAAATAAATTTTCTAACAGGCCAAATAAACAAAACAAAAATTCAATTTCAAATTGGATACGTTTCCGGCGCTATGTGGGCCCTTTTCAAGCCTGAAGGGATATTTTATATAAAAAATTATTGAAAATTAATTGTTTAAATATTTGATCGAAAAACAAATAAAGTTATAATTTATATATTAATGAATTAGTAAAATTAAATTCTTAACAATTAATATTACTGTGGAAATACAAAAATTCAAAATGAGATGAAACAAATTTAGTACAAGGAGTCAAGTTACAAAAGTGGATTATTCAAATTGCAATTAAAAATTAATCGAAAAGTTAACAAAATTAACAAACAGACATTATGGAAAAATTAAAATAAGTAAAATATATTTGATAGCATCTAAATTTATTAAAAAAATTCACAATGTCATATATTAAAAGCCAAATAATTCAAGCAATTAATTTTGAAATTAATCGTAAATCTCTAAAATGAAAAATTCGTTATGAATACAATTATAAATTAAAATTAGTTTTTACACAATAAACCATGGAAATCTGGAAGCCTAGAATCATTATACCTAAGATTAACTCGAACAAGTAAACAATATTTCTTTTATGTAAAATGTAAAGTAAATAAAAAAATTCCTAAGAAAAAAAAAAAACTTTTGGACAAAAATAAGAAAAGAGGTAAGAAAAATTAGAAGACAACCAACCCAATCCCCTTTCTTCTCTTTTTCTTCTTTTTACGTCTTTTTATTTTTATTATATCAAATATAATTAAAAACATTTGTAAATAATATTTCCCAAACGACGATGCTCTCCCTTTGATACTGTTCCTAACTTCTCAATTTTTTTTAACTTCATAAGGTTACTTGGTGAATATTATTTACAAAAATATTTTTTTATTGGGATTTGATAATAATAAAAAATTTTTGAAATAACGAAAGAAATAAAAAAAGAGAAGGAAGAGGATTTGGTTGGTTGCCTTCTCATTCCTCTTTCTGATTTTCTATTTTTGTCTAAAAGCTTTTTCATTTTAAAGAAATTTTTTTAAGAAGATGCATTCTTGGTTTTGTTTTCAGGAATTCTACTCATTAACTTGATTATTGGACGTTAAATATGATTGTAAATTTTATTTTAATCTAATTCAAATGACTATGATTGATGATTAGACTTTTTTGTTCTAAAAATAATCTTAATGTTTTTTTGTTTGCATATTGTAGCTATTTTAGACATACAGGGAGCCACTATGAAAGTTTCAATATTTTTTAATTCTTTGTTATTACCTGAATAATACATAATTTTAATTCTGGTTTTAATGAACATATCAATAAAGTTAAGTGGATAACCATTCATAATCAAAATTTGTTGCAATAATTTAATATTCTTTAGTTTCATTTGTAAGAAAGATCACTTAAAATTATCCCTTTCTTTTTCGATCATGGATGTTGTGATAAAAAATGGAAATATTTACCAGACCAAGTTTTTATTGTGGTATAAATTTATTAAAAGAGTTTCATCATCTGCTCTAGATACCGAAAGATCTGAAAAATTAAGTGTTGAGCTTACATCTTCTTCATATCAAAATTTAAGATTTGTATCATTTGATTATAATATCATCTATTGCTTTTGATAATTAAGAAGCTATCTGAGTTTCGTCTATTTGTCTACGGTTTTTATTTTTTATTATTAAAATTAAAAAATGTATATCTGAGAGAAAACACTGCTGCATTTCAAAATTTATCTCTGGGCATTTGATGCAATCAGGTCCCATTAATTTTTTGAACATTTTAAAGCTAAATCGATAAGAATAGTAGAAAAATAAGTTAACAACATCCAATTACTCAAGAATGTGATGTTTTCGCATTGAAATTTTTTTAGGTAATAAACAAAATCCCAGCTATCTTTAACATACTGCTCTGATTTTGCTGTTACCCATCTTAAATTATCCTAAATCTTAAATAGTCAATGCTAAATGAAACTTAACTAATTTGGAAGTAAGACTGTTTATGATGCTCATTATTATTTTCAAACAATTTTCCTTTTAATGAACTTCAGATCCTATCTATTGATAATAATAAACAATAAATAATAGATGGGATCAAAAGCTATATCCTCTTAAGAAGCTAACGAGATTAAAGCAAATGTCATAACTATCCCCGGAGATTATAAACTACCTAAGGTACATCAAAACGAAGATCATTCAAGAATGATAATGTAAAAGGGGTTTTGTTAATTGCTTAAAAAATTAAAAAGTAAAAAATTTTACAATCTTGTGTCATAGGATCTTGTTAACTTATTTCCCACTAATCCCTATCTCTTTAGCTTTACAATATATCAAAAATATATGGGACCTGATTGCCTCAAAGACCTAGAGATAAATTTTCAAATGCAATAGAGTTTTGCAGCAGATACAAACGGTTCAAATTTAATAATAAAAACTTTAAACAAATAGATATAATAGTTATAGGTTTCAAATTATTAAAAGAAATAGCTGATATTGTAATGAAGGCTCTTGAAATTGACTGCTTCTCTTTATTTGTTGTTGCTATCTTACTATTGATTAATGGCTGAGTTGATCAAGGGTTTCCTTCTATCATTAAATATATATAAAAAGGAAGTTATATCTTCGGATTTTATTCATTCCTTCGGACCTTATTCAAAATAAGTATATTACTTTTTACAAGTTTTTTAATTGAATAAAAGAACAAGGAAAACAAAAGAATCTAAAATTCTTATTCTTTCTAGTACTGATTGACGAGGTGTTTATCCGTTGAGCTATAAGCTACTGCTAGAGAGTAAGGTTTTAATTTCGATTAATTAGGACAAAAAGTGATAAATAAAAAGTGTCGAAATGTCGACAGTTTAAAAAGTTTTGGATCGATGCAGACGTGTATCGCTAATGGAAAGTTTCGAGGACATAGAAGTGCAAGTCAAATTAGACGATACTTTCTTCACTGCAAATTTCTCGTATGGAGAAACAATAACATTAAGTAGGAATTTTTTTAATTTATTTAGTTTTCTCAGACTGTGTAATAACTGTTTATAATGTTTGTTTTCACATTTGGCATCGTAAATTTAAATAAATACACTTAATCTTGCAGAAGGACTAGAAAAGATGGTTCATGTTTAAAAATTAATTAATTAGCTCAAAAGAGCACACCAATCCGTTCGTCTGGATTGTTTGAATTTTAAAAAATTGTGTTTATTTCTGAATACTAGAACAACTAGATTTGTTTCATAAAGACACGGTAGTAACGAATGTGAAGGAACAAACCGCTCTGAATGTCTTCCATTATGCTAATAGAAAATAACAATAAAATAAGCGTCAGTAAAGAAGAGAAACATTGATAACTTAAGCCTAAGTGACTATAATAATGAAGGTAAATAATATGTATGTGAAATTATTTTAGATCTGTTTTTCTACTTAGTGATAACGAATTTAATTAATTGTGATGACTGTACAACAATTTTTGTGGACAACACAACGATAGTTAATATGACAGTTTCTGTCATAGTTTTGTCGCCAGCAGTAAAAGAAGGAGGTCCCGGAGAAAATGAAAATTAAGAAAAAAGACAGTGTTCTGAACGACAGAGTCTCAAAGGTGTTTTGGAAATCAGTGTTAAACTAAACGACAGTCAGCCTGAAGAAGCTGCTTTGTAACAACAACGAGAAGGAAATCTACATAATAAGCTCAACCATCTGGAGAAAATGATAAAAGCTACGTTAAACTTACATAACAAAATGCAAGAGACTCTTAAAATAAGGCTCAGACAACGTGAGCTTGATGAGGTAAAAGTAAAGCGACATAGAATAGAGTCTATTTTAACTATTCCCCTGAAAATAAAATTATGACTGTATCTCGGACATTTTAAAAAACGAGTACGATAGTAGTAAAAGATTATTAAATGACAATAAATACTGTCAAATCTGTAGCTTGTTTTAAATGCAAATCTGTTAAAAGAGACCAGTTTGTTTCCTACACTAGTTAATGTCATGTTTCAAAAGACGGTAAGAATTTTCCAAATCAAAATGTGATTAAAAACAATAATTATGTGACTTATCGTGGATTCAGGTGCTATCGAGCAACTTACAAATTTAAAGGAAGTTTCCAGTACTTTTAAAAGTTAAAATCCAGTGTTAATAAATGTGAAAATAAAAACAGTGTCGCGGATTTAATAGCTGAAGGCTATCACTTTCAGAAAATTTACTTTTGTTGCGACATTTTGCGGAAGCGAATTTAACAACACGTTTAGCCGTTAAGTGCCTCAAAATTTTTTATTCTAAAACGAATGAAGTATTTGCTACGGGTTTATAAAATAGTCCCTATTAGTTAATCGAATTTCAAATAGATAAGAGAGTCTCAAAGCAATGATCTGATTTGCTTAATCTGGTTGCTTTTGATACAAAGATAGTAGAGCGGGCTTCAAAACAAAATAACGAAATTAATACTGAGTCCAAAGAAACGATAGTCCATAATGAAAATACAAATGATAAGTCTTTAAGTAATAATAATTGAATGTGGGCAAATACTAATTTAAAGAATGGTGATAGTCAAATTAATATTATTTTGAGTGATAAGTCTTTAGAGTTCTCAAATAAAAAAAATTAAGTAAGAAATAAAGCTAGAAAATGATTTCCCCTTAACTAAGTAGTATATCAATTCTCTTAAAACAAACAAAGCAATGCTTTGCCATGCAGGAATGGGTAATGCGTCAGTCATTTATCTATGTAAACTGCAAAGTTTTTGGAAAAATAATAGAGACTTAGAATCCGTATTTTTTTACGACAGTGAACCAGAATGTAAAATATGCGGACTTACTAAACTGTCAAAATTACCTTTTCGAAGCAAAAGAAAAAGAGCTTTACGACAGTTACAGATTATAGATACAGACTTAATGAATAAAACCTCTTCACTTACTTATCGACATGGTTATCAATACATGTCTGTATTTATTGACGATTTTAAACGCATGGTTCTTGCATAAACAATGAAGACAAATGACGAAACCGGCCATTTTCTGTAACGGTTTATCAAGAGTTGACTAAATCTTCTTGGAAAAGATTAAAAGATTTGCTACTTAAGATCAGATCGAAAGTCAACCAGCCTTTCCTGGTACTCCACAGCATTGTGCAGTTTCTGAAAGGTTCAATGAAACTTTACAGAAAAATATAAAATCTATTGTGTTTGATTCAAAGCTTCCCTCTAATATGTGGGATCTAGCCTTGGAAGCAGCTGCTTAAATGTATAATCGAAGCCCCAACAATTCAATTGATTTCTTAGCCTCTCTGGAAAAATTTGCACCAGACTTTCGTTATGATGTGAACCAAATTAAACGATTTGGTAGTTTGGCTTACTGATCAATAACGAGAAATCCAGATTACAAGTTTTCAGAACGAGAAGTACGAGGAGTTTTGGTAGGATATACTCATTCCTGCTTCGGAAGCAAAAACAAAATTAACTAATTGTTTTGAAATGACTGATCTGAGAGAGCAAAAGATTTATCTAGGAATGAATATTAAAAGAAGTAGGGAAACGAAAGTTATGACGTTTACGCAGGAACATTAAATTGATAAAATGTTTTGGAAATTCGGCGTTGATGGTGAGTTTCCACAAATCAATCCCATGATAAGACGACAAGTTGCGAATCGTGAACGACAATAGCTGAACAAGGCAAAGGTTACGAATTTAAAATAGACACTCTAGATATTCCGTAGAGAGAAATTATTGGTAGTCTTTTATATTTAGCTGATGCTAGTCATTCAGGCTATAAGTACACATCAAACTGGCCTAACAGAAAACGAGTGGAACGTGGCTAAAAGAGTATTTAGATGCTAAAGGGTACGAAAACTCTTGGTTTAAAATATTTTGGACAATTGGACGACTTATTAGTCTATTCAGATGCAAATTTTGCTGATTTCAAATTAGCAGTTTCTACCTTTGCTTATATAATTCGACTGTTTGGACAAAATTATGTTGTTCTACCTGCGAAGCTGAGTATGTGGAAATAAGCTAAGTTTGCTAAGAAATAATTTCTATAAACAAATCATTAATGCGCATATCTAACGACAGTTTACTTCCTGCTACACATCGATGTGATAATAAAGCAGCAACTATTTGGGCACAGACTAGTAGTGGAAATATACTGAGACACATGACTTAGGTACATCAGGACTATGTGGAAGAATGTGTAAAATACGACCGTATTTTTATTGAATGGGTATCTTCGAAAAATCAGTGGACTAACACAATGACTAATAACGTGTCTTGCATTTGTTGGCTTGACTAATTTATAGTATTGTCTTAACCAATTGGACTAATAGCATGTCTTGCCTTTGTTGGTTGGACTGACCTATAGTCCTATCTTAATTATCTGGACTACAAAATATTTTTGGTAGTCCAGAAAGTCTTTTGCCTTGATTAATTTGAAAAATCTTCACATTGCCAGGGCAGTCCCACTACATTGCCTTTAGTAGCTAGACTGGCTTTTCCTTTGATCATTGGACTGATCTACAGTCTTGTATTGATTGACTGAACTGTCTTCCACCTTTAATATTTCAAACAGTGTTTACACAGAATATCATATTATTTTAAACAAATTTTAATTAGTTATGGCCACTTAGAAGTGGATGTATACTAAAAATTTCACTTCTTTACATTTTGCTTTATCTGATCGTAAATTTAAGATTTGAATAATATATTGAGTTTTACATATTCCCTTTCTTTAATAAATGGTATTGCTACGCTAAAATTTAAATTGTCTGGAAATTGTTGTTTTTTTGTAATTGGTCAATTGGGAAAACTTATGATAGTCTATAAGCATGGAGGAAAATTTTAAATTCCAAATTCAATTAAAGCTATAAAATCATGTGAAGGAAATATTTCTTAAAAATCCTAATTAACGTCCAATAATCAAGTTATTAATACTAAATATTAATTATTTGTTTTAAAAGTAATTGTATGCTAAACCTAGACCTAAACATACAATTCTGAAACATTCATCAGGTATACCAGTCAAATTCTTAAACCATACTTTTAAAACTTCAACATTTATTTTTCGTCTAAAATTTTTTCTGGGTTGTAGAGTTTTGAATTTTTGTCTTAAATGTGGTTTTTAAACAAAAGTTTTAAAATTAAAATTTTTTTTCTAAATTTAAATTTTTTTTAAATTTAAAAAAAAAATTCTAAACAAAAAATTTAAGTTTATAAAAACTTTTAAAATTTTCCAAGTCGGATGGAATAAGACCACTTTTTCTGCATCTAATAGGAAAATTTCTTTTATTACTTTGAGAATTTTGTTAGAAACTGTAACTTCTAAACTATTTAAGATCGAAAACTCTTTTTTTTTTTTGAATCTCTGAACTTTCTTTTTGCTTCCTAAACCTGTTCCAAAGAATGGAACCGAAAGGTAGAATTAAAAAAGAACGGGCAACTTCAAAAATTGTTCAAAATCTATAAAGGAGCTGAAAGTCAATCAATATTATTTAAATAGGAAACTATAATTTTTAACAAAAAAGTTAAATTATTAACCAAAATTTTTGTTATTTTTAACCAACTATTTAAATATTTTACTAAAATAGTTCAATTTTTAACAAAACATAACTTTTTCTGTAAAATAGATTGTGAAAGAAAAATATTGTATTTGATAATATCTAAATTCTCAATCAAATCAGATTAACTTTCTACCAAAGAGTTAAATTAATAAAAAAAGTTTCAAAATTTTTTATCATAATGAAAAAAAAAATTTGCATTCGTAAGCGAATGTTTCAATTCGGCCATTTAAGGGGGGGGGGGGGGCGACCGCTCTTAAGTTCACCAATGAAAATATTATATTATAATTTAGTGATTAAAAACACATTTTCGAAATAATAACACATATAATTTCAAAATTTATTGAAAATAAATAAATTACATAAAATTAAAAGTAAAATAGGGGTGATCAACCCTCCTAAAATAAGGGTGCTTATCTTATTTTATTTCGAATGCAAGATATGTGTCGGTATAAGCGTTCCAAATTAAAAATTTAAAACGTATGTTGTAATTAATTTTCCAAAATCAGTAAATTAAATAAAGAGGTAAGTCACCCCTTGTAATAAATTTTTTTCATAAACCCCGAAACATGCTAACTTTAATTTGTTAATTTTCTTAACAACAGTCAAATTTACAGCCTAGTTAAGCTGATTGGAAAGTTTCTGCATAAAAAATATAAAAAAATCACATCCACTGATGTAAAAAGTAAGGGTTGCAACCCCTCATTATAGAAAATTCGTCACAATGAGTATTTTTTCGTAATAAATGATCTCAATTTTTTTGGTGTGAAAAATTCCGATTCGTTTTTAAGATATTAAAAAAAACTTTTTTGGGGGGGGGGGGTAAACTTTAATTGTGGGTTTCACCCCTTCAATCAGCGAATTAGCACGTCAAAAAATACATGCAGTGTTCTATTTTATGAAAATATTTATGAAATTTTTGATAACTCATTTCATTTCTGGCATATTTATTTATGACAAAAGTTTCGAGATACTCTTTACTTGAGGGATATGGCAAGATTCAATTCAGAAATATGGAAATCTATTCAGTTGTGACTTCCTAGAGTTTTTCTTCTCGGTAAGAAATCCTTTAGTGCGAGTGACACGTGGAAATGAGAATACTGGAGACTGATTAAATTTAAGCTGAGATGTTAACTTGGAGTATAGGGGCAACCAGAAACCGGAAACGGTTGTCACACAAAGCTCTGACCGGATAGAAGTCCGGCGAGACAAAAGGTCAGCGATATACCCAATGGAAATTATGATTCAAAGACGAATTGTCAATTTAGGTTCTATGATAACAGAACGAGCGGAACAAGTTCGGAATTTTCATTTCGTTGGCCAGCAAAAGTCAGGGAAAAATCAGGAAATTTGAAAAGGAAATTGCTAGTCAGACAATTTCTGTAAGAAGCTTATTAAGAGAAGCTTAATATGTAAGAAGCTTATTATTAAGTAACTGTTAATTTTTTTCTTAAATTACTTTTTTAGGCTCTATGGTCACTTTTTTAAATGAAAATATCACTTTATGGTCACTTTTCTTTCAATCAATTAACCCATAGGTCATTCACTATGGAATTCAGCTCTATACTTATTTGTGGATTTTTCTAAAAAAATTGTGAATTTTTTAAGGGTATTTTCAAACAATTCCAATAAAATTTAAATAGATTATAATAATTTAAAGGTATTTCGGAAGATTTAAATTATTTTAGGGTATTTTTAAAAATCCCATGAAATTTTCAAGGGGTTTCAAAAGATTTTAAAGAATTTTAAATACTTTAGGACGTTTGAAAAGACTCCAAGGTATTTTTAACGATTTCAATACTTTGAAGGTATTTCCAAGAATTTTCGAGATTTCTCGGTATTTTTACGACTTCCAAGGAATTTTCAAAAGATTAAAAAAGTTCTAAGGGATTTAAAAAGATTTAAAAGGCTTTAAAATATTGTAGGGTATTTTAAATGATTCTAAGGAATCTTCAAGAGATTACAAAAGTTTTTTTAAGAATTTCAAAGGATTTCAATCATTTAGAGGAGTTAAAAAGTTTTTATGGTTTTTTCAAAAATGTTTTAGAATTTCGGTATATATACCAAATTAATTTTTATTTATGAAGAATATCTACGTTATTCAGAGATATTTTAAAGATTTAAAAAACTTTTAAACATTTTAATCATTTGAATACATTTCCAAAAATTAAAAAATTTTAATATAAATTTTCAAAAGCTTTAAAAATTTGAAGGCACTTGCAAGTGATCTAAAAAGTTTTAATGAGTTTTAGAATTGAGGGATTCCATAGAATTTCAAAGGTTTTTAAATATTTTAAGGTATTTCGAAAGCTTTGAATTTTTTTGAAGATTTTGAGAAATTTTAAAAGAATTAAAAATTGCTAAAAGGAATTGTTAAAAGGTTTAAAGAGCCTAAGGGATTCCAAAAAATTGTAAAATAAATTTGGAATATTCTAATGCATTTTCAAAAATTCTAAACAATTTTGAAAAGCTTCAAAAAATTTTTTTAAATTGTACAGGACTTAAATACAATTTTTAAGAACTTTTAAAAATATTAAAGAGTTTTAACAGATTTTAAAGGATTTAAAATATCTAAGGGTACCTTTAAAAATTCTAAGGAATTTTTTTCTAAAGAATTTTCAAAAGCTTTAAAAAATTTCAAAGGATTTCAAAAGATTATAAAGGATCTTAAATATTTTAGAGTATTTTAAAATATCCCAAAGAATTTATTCACAAGAATTGAAGGATTTCGAAGCATTTAAAAGATTTTAAAATATTTTAAAGCATTACTGAAGATTTTAAAGATTAAAAAAATTTTGGAAATTTTTAAAATTTTTAAGGAATTTTAGGCTCATTAAAAAATTTCAAAAAATTTTAAAAGATTTTAAAGAATTTGAAATAGTTTATGGTATTTTTAATATAAATTTTCAAGAGCTTTAAAAAGTTGAAAAGCGTTTCAAAGAATTCGAACAATTGGAGTCTCGTTTTTTAAATTCCAAGGAATTTTAAGGAGTTTAAAAAAATGTTATGAGATTCAAAAAACTTGGAATATTTTAGGGTGTTTAAAAAATTTTAAGGCATTTGCAAGTGATTTGAAAAGTTTTAATAATTTTCAGAATATTTCAAAGGATTTGAAAACTTTTAGGGAGTTTTTTAAAATTCCATGGAATTTTTTTAAAAGGTTTAATAAATTTAGTAGGATTTTAAAGAAGAAATTTTAATTGTTTTTGATGGATTATAATGGATTTTAATGGATTTTAAAGAATTTATTGACAAGAATGGAGGGATTTCGTAGGATTTCAAAGGTTTTCAAATAATTGAAGGTATTACCAAAGCTTTGAATTTTTTTAAAGATTTTGAGAAATTTTAAAAGATTTAAAAATTGTTAAAAGGTTTAAAGAGCTTAATGGATTCCAAAAAATTGTAAAATATTTTTGGAATACTTTAATGTATTATCAAAAATTCTAAACAATTTTGAAAAACTTCACAAAAATTTTAAAAAATTGTACAGGAATTAAATACAAATTTTAAGAACTTTCAAAAATATTAAAGAGTTTTAAAAGATTTTAAAGGATTTAAAATATCTTAGGGTCAAGGGCTTCTAAATAATTTTATAAGTTTAAGGGAACTTTCAACACTTTTAAAAAATTGTTAGGAGCTTTTAATAATTTGAAGGAATTTTAACAGATTTCAAAGCCTTTCAAAAATTTTGGTATTACCAAAGATTTGAATTTTTTTAAGATTTTGAGAAATTATAAAAAATTTTGCAGGACTTAAATACAAATTTTAAGAACTTTCAAAAATATTAAACAGTTTTAAAAGATTTTGAAGGATTTAAAATATCTTAGGGTCAAGGGCTTCTAAATAATTTTATAAGTTTAAGGGAACTTTCAACACTTTTAAAAAATTGTTAGGAGCTTTTAATAATTTGAAGGAATTTTAACAGATTTTAAAGCCTTTCAAAAATTTTGGTATTACCAAAGATTTGAACTTTTTTAAGATTTTGAGAAATTTAAAAAAATTAAAAAATAAGTTTTTAAAGATTTTAACAACTTTAAGGGATATCAAGAAACCTTAAGATTTAATTTGAATAGATTTCAAAAGATTTTAAAGGATTATAAGTTTCTTAGGGTATTTTCAATAGGGATGAATAATTTGAAGTCATTCTAAGTAATTTGAATAATTTTAGGGTATTTAAAAAAATCCAAGTAATTGTCAAGAGGTTTTAAGAGTTTTAAGTGATTTTACAAAATATCAAAGGATTTGAAATATTCAAACGTATTTTTGAAAATTCTTAAGAATTTTTAAAAGCCTTACAAAATTTCAAAGGATTTCAGAAGATTTTAAAGGCTTTTAAATATTTTAGAGTATTTTAAAAAATCCTAAACAATTTATTCACAAGAATTGAGGGATTTCGTAGTATTTGAAAGATTTTTAAATATTTCAAAGCATTACTAAAGATTTAAAAGAACTTGAGTGATTTAAAGATATATTAAAAAAGATTTAAAAAGAAATGTTCAAAAATGTTAAAAATTGGAAGGAATTCAAAAAAAACTTTTGAACATTTTTTTAATTTTTAATGAATTTTTAAGCGCATTAAAAAATTATAAAAATTTTTAAAAGATTCTAAAGAATTTAAAGTAGTTTATGGTATTTTTAATATAAATTTTTAAGAGTTTTAAATGGTCTTTAAGGATTTCAAAGAATTCGTCAAAGTGGAGGGTAGTTTTTGAAATTCCAAGGAATTTTCAACAGTTTAAAAAAATTGTATGAGATTCCAAGGTACATGAAATATTTTGGGGTGTTTTAAAAAATTTTAAGACACTTGCAAGTGATCTAAAAAGTTTTAAGGAGTTTCAGAATATTTTAAAGGATTTGAACATTTTTAGGGAGTGTTTTAAAATCCCGTGGAATTTTTTTAAAAGGTTTAATAAATTTCTTAGGACTTGAAAGAAGAAAATTTAAATGTTTTCGATAGTTTAATATTTATATTTATAATATTTGAATTGCTTTCAAAGGTTTTCAAATAACTTAAGGTATTAGCAAAGGTTTGAATTTTTTAAAAGATTTTTAGAAATTTTAAAATATTTAAAAATAAGTTTTTAAAGATTTTAATAACTTTAAGGGAAAGAGTTTTAAGGGATTTCACGAAATATCAAAGGATTTGAAATATTCAAACGTATTTTTGAAAATTCTATAGAATTTTCAAAAGCTTTACAAAATTTCAAAGGATTTCGAAAGATTTTGAAGGATTTCAAATATTTGAGAGTATATTAAAATATCCCAAAGAATTTATTCACAAGAATTGAGGGATTTCGAAGCATTTAAAAGATTTTAAAATATTTTAAAGCATTACTGAAGATTTTAAAGAATTTGAATGATTTAAAGACATTTTAAAAGATTTTAAAAGAAATGTTCAAAAATTTTAAAAATTGGAAGGAATATTAAAAAAATTTTGGAAATTTTTGAAATTTTTAGGGAATTTTTAAGCTCATTAAAAAATTTCAAAAAATTTTAAAAGATTCTAAAGAATTTGAAATAGTTTATGGTAATTTTAATATAAATTTTCAAGAGCTTTAAAAAGTTGAAAAGTGTTTCAAAGAATTCGAACAATTGGAGGGTCGTTTTTGAAATTCCAAGAAATTTTCAAGAGTTTGAAAAATTGTATGAGATTCCAAAGAACTTTAAATATTTTAGGGTATTTGAAAAAATTTTAAGGCACTTTCAAGTGATTTAAAAAGTTTTAATTTCGAAGAATTACAAAAGATTTTAAAGAATTTCAAATATTTTAGAGTATTTTAAAATATCCCAAAGAATTTAAAAAGAAATGTTCCAAAATGTTAAAAATTGATTGAATTTTAAAAAAATGTCGGAAATTTTTTTAGATTTTAAGAAATTTCAAAAGGTTATAAAGAATTCGAAGTAGTTTGTGGTAGTTTTAATATAAATTTTTAAGAGCTTTGAATGGTTCACAAGGGTTTCAAAGAATTCGGAAAAATGGAGGGTAGTTTTTAAAATTCCAAGGAATTTTCAAGAGTTTTCAAAAATTATATGAGATTCCAAAGAAATTGAAAAATTTTAGGGTGTTTTAAAAAATTTTAAGGCACTTCAAATGATCTGAAAAGTTTTAATGAGTTTTAAATTATTTCAAAGAATTTGAACATTTTTAGGGAGTTTTTTAAAATTCCATGGAATTTTTTTGAAAGGTTTAATAAATTTAATAGAATTTCAAAGAAGAAATCGTAACTGTTTTTAATAGTTTAATAGTTATATTTATAATATTTTAATGGATTTCAAAGAATTTATTGACAAGAATTGAGGGATTTCGTAGGATTTCAAAGGTTTTCAAATAATTTAAGGTATTATCCAAGATTAGAATTTTTTTTATAGATTTTGACAAATTTTAAAAGATTTGAAAATAAGTTTTTAAAGATTTTAATAACCTAAAGGATATCAAAAAACCTTTACAGATATTATATAAACGGATTTCAAAAGATTTTAACGGATTTCAAATATTTTAGAGTATTCTAAAATATCCCAAAGAATTTATTCACAAGTATTGAGGGATTTCGAAGCATTTGAAAGATTTTTAAATATTTGAAAGCATTACTGAAGATTTTAAAGAATTTGAGTGATTTAAAGATATTTAAAAGATTTAAAAAGAAATGTTCAAAAATTTTAAAAATTGGAAAAAATTTTTTAAAAATGTTGGAAATTTGTGAAATTTTTAAGGAATTTTTAAGCGCATTAAAAAATTTCAAACATTTTCAAAAGATTCTAAAGAATTTGAAGTAGTTTATGGTTTTTTTAATATAAATGTTCAAGAGCTTCAAATGGTCTTCAAGGGTTTCGAAGAATTCGAAAAAATGGAGGGTAGTTTTTGAAATTCCAAGGAATTTTCAAGAGTTTTAAAAAATTGTATGAGATTCCAAAAAACTTTAAATATTTTAGGGTGTTTTAAAAAATTGTAAGGCACTTGCAAGTGATCTGAAAAGTTTTAATAAGATTTATAATATTTCAAAGGTTTAATAAATTTAATTTAAGGTATTAGCAAAGGTTTGAATTTTTCAAAAGATTTTGAGAAATTTTAAAAGATTTTAAAGGATTATAAGTATCTTAGGGTATTGTTAATAGAGGTGCATAATTTTAATTCATTCTAAGTAATTTGAATAATTTTAGGGTATTTAAAAAAAATCCAAGTAATTGTCAAGAGGTATTTTTGAAAATTATAAAGAATTTTCAAAAGCTTTGGAAAATTTCGAAGGATTACAAAATATTTTAAAGCATTTCAAATATGTTAGAGCATTTTAAAATATCCTAAAGAATTTAAAAATGTTAAAAATTGAAAGGTATTAAAAAAATTTTTAAATATTTTTGAAATCTTTAAAGAATTCTTAAGCGCATTAAAAAATTTGAAAAAATTTCAAAAGATTATAAAGAATTTGAAGTAGTTTATGGTATTTTTAATATAAATTTTCAAGAGATTAAAAACATTTCAATAATTTGAATAGATTTCAAAAAATGAACAAAATTCAATTACTTTTTTAAGTATCCAAAATTTTAAAAATTCTTAAGAATTTGAAGTAGTTTATGGTAGTTTTAACGAAAATGTTCAAGCGTTTTAAAAAGTTTACAAGGGTTTAAAAGAGTTCGAAAAATTGGAGGGTAGTTTTTAAAATTCCATAGAATTTTCAAAAGATTTAAAAAATTTATTAGGATTTGAAAAAAAAATTTTTATTGTTTTCAATAGTTTAATAGTTATATTTTATAATATTTCAAAGGTTTTGAAATAATTTAAGGTATTACCAAATATTTGAATTTTTTAAACCTTTAGATTTAATTTGAACTGATTTCAAAAAATTTTAAAGGATTATAGGCATCTTAGGGTATTGTCAATAGGGATGAATAATCTGAAGTCAATTGAAATATTTAAACGTATTTTTGAAAATTCTAAAGAATTTTCAAAAGCTTCCCAAAATTTCAAAGAATTTCAAAAGATTTTAAAGGATTTCAAATATTTTATAGTATTTTAAAATATCCCAAAGAATTTTCACTCGATTTCAGTACTTTCATTGGATTTCAAAGGATGTAAAAAAAGGATAGATTAATTTTATAAGTTTCTTGTAATATTCAAACGCTGTAAAGAGTTTTTAATTAATTTTTTTGCTAGAAATTTAAAATTTTTTAAATTGATTTCTTAGAATTTATTCACAATAATTGAGGGATTTCGTAGGATTTGATTTTTTTTAATATTTCAAAGGATTACTGAAGATTTTTGAGAATTTGAGTGGTTCAAAGATATTTTGAGAGATTTAAAAAGAAATGTTCAAGAAATTTTTAAATTGGAAGGAATTAAAAAAAAAAATTTCAGAAATTTTTGAAATTTTTAAGGAATTTTTAAACGCTTTAAAAAATTTCTAGAGTTCTTAACAGATTTTAAAGGATTTGAAGTATATTAAGAGTATTTTAATTTTAATTTAAAGTAATTTTAAAGAACCTCAAAGATTCCATAGGATTTTAAAACATTTCCAAAGACTTTAAATTAAAATTAAATCTAAGTGTTTTTTAAGAGCGTTAAAAGATGTTAAAAATAATCAGCCTTTTTAAAAAAACTGTCACTATAATCGCTTTCTATAATGAAAATATCACTTTAGTCACTTTTCTTTCAATGAATTTTAGAGATTGAAGAGTTCTTTAACAATTTCAAGGAATTTTTAAGAGCTTCAAGTTTTTTCAAACGATTTTGAAAGCTTTACAACATTTTTAATATTGTTGGGTCTTTTAAAAGATTCTAAGAAATTTTTAATATATGAATATAATTTAAAGATGTTCTAAAAGATTTTATCGGTTTAAAAAAGCGTTTAAAATTTCCAGAGAATTATTTTTTAAAGGATGTCAACAGATTTCAATTTTTTTTAAATATTTTACAGCTCTTTAAAAAAGCTCAAGGCATTTTGAAGAGATTTTAAAAAAATTCAAATATTTGAAGGTTTTTAGAGGATTAAAACAACTTTCATGGGATTTTAAAGAATTTCTGTATATATGGAATGGTTTTATAGGACTTTATAGATTTCGATATTTTTTAAATTTCAAAAGAATGTATTAAGATTTTTGGATATTTTAAACATTTTTTATTTTTTAAATACTTTAAAATTTTTTGGAATCCCTTAAAGCTCTTTAAGCCTTTTAAAAATTCCTTGGAATTTTTTAAATACCATAAAATCTTTGAAGGTCTTTAAAATCCCTTTAAGTTCATGAAATATTTAAAAAATTATTGAAATTTTGTTTACATATCTTCAAAATAAAGGTCTTTAAAATCCCTTGAAGTTAATGAAAAATTAAAAAAATTATTGACATTTTTTAAAATCTGCTAAAAATTTTCTAAAAGTTTTGAAAGTTCCCTTAAACTTATAAAATCTTTAAAGGTCTTTAAAATCTTTCAAAACTTTCAGAAAATTTTTAGCAGATTTTAAAAATTTCCTATGAAATTAATTAATTTTTAAATTTTTGAACATTTCCTTTTAAATCTTTTAAAATATCTTTAAATCACTTAAATTCTTTAAAATCTACGAAACCCCTCAATTATTGCGAATAAAAATTTTTTTATAGGACTTTATAGATTTAGTTTTTTTTAAGTTTCAAAAGAATGTGATAAGATTTTTCGGGATTTTAAAGATTTAAGGGATATTTTCAAGATATTTAAAAAAAATTTGAATAATTTTTTAAATATTTCATTAACTTAAAGGGATTTTAAAGACCTTTAAAGATTTTACAAAATTAAAAAATTCCAAGGAATTGTTAAAAGTTTTAAGAGTTTTAAGCGATTCCAAAAAATTGTAAAGTATTTTTCAAATATTTTAATCATATTCAAAAATTCTAGCCAATTTTCAAAAGCTTCAAAAATTAGGGAATTTCAAAAATTCCGAAGAATTTCTAACAACTCTACAAAATATTGAAGAATTTTAACAGATTCTAAAGAATTTAAAATATCTTAGGGTACTATTAAAAAATCTAAGGAATTTTCAAAAGATTAAAAAAAAAGGCAAGGGTTTCCAAAGAATTTTATAAGTTTAAGGGAACTTTTAAAACTTTTAAAGAATTAAAAAAAATTCAATGAAATTTCATAAAAAATAAAAAAAAAGGTTTAAAGAATTTCCTAGAATTTTATAAGATTTCTGAGAATTTCAATGATTTTTTGGACATTTTTTAACGTAATTTCAGCGGAGTCTTATAATCTTTTAATGAATTTTGAAACCAATTTTTTTTGAATTTCAAAGACTTCAGGATATTCTAAAAAATTTTTAAGAAATTTGAAATTTTTCAAGAACTTTAAAAAGTTTTAAATAATTTTTAAGATGTCAAGGTATTTTTTTAAATCATAAGGAATTTTCGCGATTTTTAATAATTTGAATGGGAGTTTAAAGGATTTAAATAATTTAGGTCATTTTAAAAGATTCACAATCACTTCCAAGGGTTATAATAAGTTTGAAGAGGTTTTTAAATATTTCAAAGGATTGGAAATACTTCATCGAATCTCGAAATATTTCAAGCAATTATTTATTAATTTTAATAAGCTAATGCGATTTTTAAAGCGCCCAAGGTATTCCAATAATTTTTTCATTCTTTCAGGAAATATCACCAGATTTCATGCGTCGTTGAATTTCCGACGAAATATAAAAGAAAATTGAAATGAATTTCGATTTAAGAGTAAAATTTTTGATTAAGATTTTTTATTTGGAAATTGCGACAATTTTTTCACGTCTCTGAGAGACTTTGTAGACATAAAGAATTTTATTTATAAATATTTATTTTTATAGAAGCAGTATTCATTTTTGAATCCCAAACTAAAAGTTTAAAAAGAAAAATTACTAAAAAATACTAAAATTTTTTTTAGAGTTTCTTATCTTGTCTCGCTGCATTTCTATATTGGAATAATACTCTATAAAAATTATTTCAACTAATCATAAAACGTAATATTTCTTATAAAAATAAGAGGATTTTTAAATCTTAAAGTGAAAATTAAATAAATCGTGAAAAAGTACTTTTCTCATATTTTTGAAGATATTTATGTGTTTTGCATATAAAGAGAAAATTTTTTCTTGTTTCATCATAGGCGCACGTCTTGCACGACAAATAACCAAAAATTAATAAATAAAACAAATTCTAAAATTAAAATCTAAATTCTGTGTAGAAAAAAAAATTATTTAACAATTTTTACAAACGCTAACCCCTAAATTTCTTCCTTTTGTTAAAAATACATTCATCGCTCAAAATTGCTTTCTATTTATTAAGGAAACAGTCATTTATTTTATGAAACAAAAAAATTGTTTTAAATATATTATCGGGCTTTGAATACGAAAATTTGATATTGTATTAAAATTTATGATCAGAAGTCTAGCGGAACCTTTTTTTAAAATAAAAACTTTTTTCACCAAAAGGAATAATTCTAAAGGGTCGCGTTTGCAAAATTTAAAAATAGAATTTTTTTAGACACCTTAATCTGCAATTGTTTATTTATGACAAGTTATTTCGTTATTTCAGATTTTCTTTTCCAGGCGTTTTTGTTTAAATTTATTATATTTGCCAATATGGGAACCCTTTAAGAACTTTTCGATCCTTCTGATCGAATTTCCGATACACAAATGAATCCAGGACAAAAATTAGTAGTAAAACTTCACTGGTACCACCCCGAAAGAAGGTCCCCTTTTTCAAAAATCGCAATTTTATCCCCTACAATTAAATAACTCGTTTTGATTGGCAAAATTGGTCTTACGGATGAGAAGGGCCGAAGAAGAAGAAGAAGAAGTATATAGTAATAAAGGAGACTCACACAAGTGGTTGCGCAGACCGTCAGCCGACGGCCGCTTTCCGATTTTGGAGGGCCGGATCTGCTAGTCGATCTGCCTTCCTGACTGACGACGAGAGTCCGTCCGTGGAAAAGCCGTGGCCGATTGACGAGGACGACGAGGGTGCATCTCACCCTTGTTTCCGGCTCGGGGCCGTCGCTGCCCGCCGCTGTCTGCGTCCGCTGAGCTTCTTCGGCTTCCTCTTCCGATCCTCGAGGATCCAGAGCACTTCCTCCAATGGCGCTTGCGCTTCAATGAGAACATCCCTCTCCCTTAACCCCGATTTCATCCCCCTCGTTCATCCATCATTTCCAGCAATCCCCCCATCCGAGAGATTCGTCATCCCTTACGCAATATTACGATTATTGAAGACGTGCTATAGCTTCTTCTGTTCTTATTCTTCTGCTTCCTCTTCCTATAATTCTCTTTTTTCCCCTCTTTCATCAACCTTTTCTGCTTTTTTCCTTTTCTTCATAGATCCTCTTCGTACTAGTAGTTCCTCTTTCAATTTCCTCTTCTAGTATCTCTTTTAAGTTCCTCTATCTATTTCCTCTTCCTTTTTCTCTTCCTACTTCAGTGCTTCTCTTTGTTTTCCTACTTTCTCTTCCTATTCCATTTACTAGTTCCTCTTCATCCTTCTTGTTTACAGTTCCTCTTTCTCTTCCTAGTTACTAGTTTATAGTTGCTATTCCTGTTTCTAGTTCATGGTTCCTAGTTCCCCTTTCTATTCCTAGTTGCTAGTCTCTTTGCGTACTGCTAGTTGATATTTCCTCTTTCCCTTCCTAATTCCTATTTCCTCTTTCTCTTCGTAATTTCTAGAGTGTATTTCTAGTTCCTAGCTCCCATTTCTCTTCCTAGTTCCCTGATCCTCTTTTTTTCCGACATTCTCTTCCTATTCCATTTACTAGTTCCTCTTTATAGTTCCTAGTCCCCCCTTAGTTCGTTTTCCTTCTTCTTGTTTACAGTTCCTCTTTATCTTCCTAGTTCCTCGTTCCTCCTTCTCTTCCAAGTTTCTAGTTTCTCTTTCTCTTCCTAGTTACTAGTTTATAGTTCCTATTTCTGTTTCTATTTTCTGTTCCTAGTAATTTTTTCTAGTTCCCCTTCCTATCCCTAGTTACAATCCCTTTGCGTCCTTCTATTTCATATTTAATCTTTCCCTTCCTCTCTCTCTCTTCGTAATTTCTAGAGTGTATTTCTAGTTCCTAGCTCCCATTTCTCTTCCTAGTTCCCTGCTCCCCTTTCTTTTCCGACATTCTCTTCCTATTCTATTTACTAGTTCCTCTTTATAGTTCCCAGCCCCCTTAGTTCTTCTTTGTCTTCCTAGTTCCTCGTTCCTCCTTCTCTTCCAAGTTTCTAGTTTCTCTTTCTTTTCCTAGTTACTAGTTTATAGTTCCTATTCCTGTTTCTAGTTTCTGTTCCTAGTTCTTTTTTCTTGTTCCCCTTCCTATCCCTAGTTACAATCCCTTTGCGTCCTTCTATTTCATATTTCATCTTTCCCTTCCTCTCTCTCTTCGTAATTTCTAGAGTGTCTTTCTAATTCCTAGCTCTCATTTATCTTCCTAGTTCCTTGCTCCTCTTTCTTTTCCTACTTTCTCTTCCTATTCTTGTATACAGCTCCTCTTTATCTTCCTAGTTACTAGTTTATAGTTCCTATTCCTATTTCTAGTTGCTTTCCCTAGTTATTTTTCCTAGTTCCCATTCCTATTCCTAGTTGCTAGTTCCTTTACGTACTTCTAGTTCATATTTCCTCTTTCCCTTACTAATTCCTAGTTCCTCTTTCTTTTCGTAATTTCTAGTGTCTATTCCTAGTTCCTAGCTCCCACTTCTCTTCCTAGTTCCTCCTCTTAGTTTCTCTTTCTACTTTCTCTACTAGTTTTTCTTCCTAGTGGCTCTTCTTAGTTTTTCTTTCTAGTTTCTTTTACTAATTCATTTTCTTATTTTCTTTTTATAGTTCTTCTTCCTAGTTCCTCTTCTTAGTTTCTCTTTCTACTTTCTCTTACTAGTTTTTCTTACTAGTTGCTATTTCTAGTTCCTCTTCTTAGTTTCTCTTACTAGTTCCTCTTCCTAGTTTTTCTTTCTAGTTTCTTTCACTAATTCATTTTCTTATTTCCTTTTTATAGTACATCTTCCTAGTTCCTCTTCCTAGTTCCGTGCCAAGTTTCTCTTCCTAGTTACTATATATAGTTCATCTTACAGATGCCCATTCATCTTCATCTTTCTCTTCCTAGTTCCTCTTCCTAGTTCCTCGTCAATGTTCTCCTTCTAAGTTTCTTGGCCTAGTACCTCTACTAATTCCTATTCATCTTCAGTTTTCCAGTTTCTTTTTCTAGTTTTGCATCCTAATTCCTCTTGCAAGTTCCTGTTCCTATTTCCTCTATCTAGTTCCTCTTACTAATATCCATGCATCTTCAGCTTCCTCTTCCTGCTCTCAGCTTATCTCCCTAGCTTCTCGTCCCTGTTCCCTTCCAAGTTCATTTTTTTAGTTGCTCTATCAAGCTCCTCTTACAAATTCCTATTCATCTTTATCTTCATCTTCCACTTCTGAGTTTTTCTCCTTATTTCATTTTTCTTTTCCTTTTTTATGTTCATTCATCCCCACTCATCTGCATCTACCTTTTCCTAGTTTATTTTTCTATTTCCTTTTAATAGTTCCTAGCCCCCCCAGTTTCTTTTCCTCCTTCTAGTTCACAGTTCCTCTACCTCTTCCTAGTTCCTCGTTTCTCCTTCTCTTCCTAGTTTCTGATTTCTTTTTCTCTTCCTAGTTACTAGTTCCTAGTTCTTTTTTCTGGTTTCCCTTCTTATCCCTCGTTCCTAGTTGCTTTGCGTCCTTCTAGATCATATTTCCTCTTTTCCTTCCTAATTCCTTACTAGTTCCTCGTCCTAGTTTTTCTTTCTAGTTTCTTTTACTTATTCATTTTCTTATTTTCTTTTTATAGTTCTTCTTCTTAGTTCCTCTTCTTAGTTCCTCTTCCCAGTTCTTTTTTCAAGTTCCTCTTCCTAGTTCCTCGTCCATGTTCCCCTTCTAAGTTTCTCTTCTTAGTTTCTAGTTTCTCTTTCTCTTCCTAGTTACTAGTTTATAGTTTTTGTTCCTAGTTATTTTTCCTAGCTTCACTTCCTATCCCTAGTTTCTAGCTGATTTGCGTCCTTCTAGATCATATTTCCCCTTTTTCCTTCCTAATTCCTTACTAGTCTCTTTTCCTAGTTCCTCTTTCTAGTTCCTCTTCTTAGTTTCTCTTACTAATTGCCATTCCTCTTCATCTTCCTCTTCCTAGTTTTTCTTCATTGCTCCTCATCCTTGTTCCTTTGCCTAGTTCCATTTCCTAGTTTTGTCTTCCTAGTTCTTCTTCCAAATTCCTCTTCCTATGGCAATTTCAAAATTCCCCTGTATAGTAAGTACATTCTTTTTCCTATTTCCCCTTCCTATCCCTAGTTGCTAGGTCCTTTGCGTTCTTCTAGTTCATATCTCCTCTTTCACTTCCTAATTCCTAGTTCCTCTTTCTCTTCATAATTTCTAGTTTCTATTTCTAGTTCCTAGCTCCCATTTCTCCTCCTAGTTCCTCTTTCGAGTTCCTCTTCTTAGTTTCTCTTCCTAGTTTTTCTTTCTAGTTCCTCTTTCTAGTTCCACTTTCTAGTTCCTCTTTATAGTTCCTAGTCGTCCCTAGTTTCTCTTCCTTCTTCTAGTTCACAGTTTCTCTTTCTCTTCCTAGTTCCTCGATACTCCTTCTCTTCCTAGTGTCTAGTTTCTCTTTCTCTTCCTAATTACTAGTTTATAGTTCCTGGTCCTAGTTCATTTGCCTAGTTTCCCTTCTTATCCCTAGTTGCTAGTTCGTTTGCGTCCTTCTATTTCATGTTTCCTCTTTCCCTTCCTAATTCCTAATTCCTTTTTCTCTTCGTAATTTCTAGCCTCTATTCCTAGTTCCTAGCTCCCATTTCTCTTTCTAGATCCTCTTCTTAGTTCCTCTTTCTACTTGCTCTTACTAGTTTTTCTTCCTAGTTCCTCTTTCTAATTCCTCTTTCTACTAGTTCTCACTAATTTTTCTTCCTAGTTTTTCTTTCTAGTTTATTTTAATAATTCATTTTCTTATTTCCTTTTTATAGTTCATCTTCCTAGTTCCTCTTCCTAGTTTCGTTTCAAGATTCTCTTCCTAGATACTATTTCTAGTTCCTCGTACAGATGCCCATTCATCTTCTTCTTTCTCTTCCTAGTTCCTCTCCCTAGTTCACATTTCTAGTTCCTCTTCCCAGTTCTGTTTCCAAGTTCCTCTACCCAGTTCCTCGTCCATATTTCCCTTCTAAGTTTCTCTTCCTAGTACCTCTACTAATTCCTATTCCCTCATATTCATATTCATCTTCAGCTTTCCAGTTTCTCTTACTGGTTTTACATCCTAGTTCCTCTTCCAAGTCCATGTTCCTATCCCCTCTATCCAGTTTCTCTTACAAATTCACATTCATCTTCATCTTCATCTTCCACTTCTGAGTTTTTCTCCTTAGTTCATTTTTCTTTTCCTTTTTCATGTTATACTTTTTAGTTCCACTTACTAATCCCCATTCATCTGCATTTTCCTCTTCCTAGTTTATTTTTCTGCTCCTCTTTCCAGTTCCGTTTCCAAATTTCTCTTCGTGGTTTCTCTTACAAGTTTCTCTTAATAATTCAAATTCCTCCTTATCTTGCTTTTCCCGATTCTTCTTCCTCGTTCCTCATCCTGGTTCCTTTTCCTAGTTCCATTTCCAAGTTTTGTCTTCTCAGTTCTTCTTCCAACTTCCTCTTCCTAGTCCAATTTCAAATCTTCCACTGTATAGTGTGTACATTACATTAGTTGCCATTCCTTATTAAATCCTTATTCCTTACTAGTTCCTCTTTAAAGGTCCTAGTCCCCACTAGATTCTTTTCTTCCTTCTAGTTCACAGTTCCTTTTTCTCCTTCTAGTTCCTCGTTCCTCCTTCTCTTCCTAGTTTCTAGTTTCTCTTTCTCTTTCTAGTTATTAGTTTCTTGTTCCTGTTCCTTGTTCTTTTTCCTAGCTCCCCTTCCTATCCCTAGTTGCTAGTGTCTTTGCATCCTTCTAGGTCATATTTCCTCTTTTCCTTCCTAATTCCTTACTAGTTTTTCTTCCTAGTTCCTCTTTCGAGTTCCTCTTCTTAGTTTCTCTTCCTAGTTTTCCTTTCTAGTTTCTTTTACTTATTCATTTTCTTATTTCCTTTTTATAGTTTCTCTTCCTAATTCCGTTCCAAGATTGTCTTCCTAGTTACTATATCTAGTTCCTCGAACAGATGCCCATGCATATTCATCTTTCTCTTCGTAGTTCCTCTCCCTAGTTCATATTTCTAGTTCCTCTTTCCAGTTCTGTTTCCAAGTTTCTCTTTCTAGTTCCTCGTCCATGTTCCACTTCGAAATTTCTCTTCCTAGTTCCTCTTACTAATTCCTAAATTCTTATGCATCATCATATTCATATTCATCTTCAGCTTCCCAGTTTCTCTTTCTAATTTTGCATCCTAGTTCCTCTTCCAAGTTCTCGCTTCTATTTCCTCTTTCTAGTTCCTCTTACTAATCCCCATGCATCTTCAGCTTCTTCTTCCTGTAACCAGTTTATCTCTTTAGTTCCTCGTCCTTGTTCCCTTAAAAAATCATCTTCCTAGTTGCTCTATCTAGCTCCTCTTACAAATTCCTATTCATCTTTCACTTCTAAGTTTTTCTCCTTAGTTCATTTTTCTTTTACTTTTTCATGTTACATTTTTTAGTTCCACTCATTAATCCCCATTCATCTGCATCTTCCTCTCCCTAGTTTATTTTTCTAGTTTCTCTTCCCAGTTTTGTTTCCAAGTTTCTCTTCGCGGTTTTTCTAAAAAGTTTCTCTTACTAATAAAAATTCCTCTTCATCTTCCCTTTCGCAGTTCTTCTTCCTCGTTCCTCATCCTGGTACCTTTTCCTAGCTCCATTTCCTAGTTTTGTCTTCTTAATTCTTCTTCCAACTTCCTCTTCCTAGTCCAATTTCAAACCTCTTTATAGTTCCTAGTTCTCCCGTAGTTTCTTTTTATCCTG
The DNA here is from genome assembly GCA_010014905.2 of Druon quercuslanigerum. Taxonomy (NCBI): domain Eukaryota; kingdom Metazoa; phylum Arthropoda; class Insecta; order Hymenoptera; family Cynipidae; genus Druon; species Druon quercuslanigerum. The sequence goes on from JAAAKG020163085.1 coordinate 27,366, forward strand.
CTGTTTTACAGTTCCTCTTTTTCTTTGTAGTTTCTCCTTCTCTTCCAAGTTTCTAGTTTCTCTTTCTCTTCCTAGTTACTAGTTTATAGTTTCTCTTCCTATTTCTAGATCCTGTTCCTAGTTCTTTTGCCTAGTTCCCCTTTCTATCCCTAGTTGCTAGTCCTTTTGCGTTATGCTAGTTCATATTTCTTCTTTCCCTTCATAATTCGTAGTTCCTATTTCTCTTCGAAATTTCTAGAGTGTATTTCTAGTTCCTAGCTCCCATTTCTCTTCCTAGTTCCTTGCTCCTCTTTCTTTTCCTACTTTCTCTCTCTATTCCATTTACTAGTTCCTCTTTATAGTTCCTAGTCCCTTCCCCTAGTTCCTTTGCCTCCTTCTTGTTTACAGTTCCTCTTTATTTTCCTAGTTCCTCGTTCCTCCTCCTCATGCTAGTTTCTAGTTTCTCTTTCTGTTTCTAGTCACTAGTTTATAGTTCCTATTCCTGTTTCTAGTTTCTGTTCCTAGTTCTTTTTGCTAGCTCCCCTTCCTATCCCTAGTTGCTAGTTTCTTTGTGTCCTTCTGACTCAAATTTCCTATATTCCTTCCTAATTCCTAGTTCCTCTTTCTCTTCGTATTCTCTAGTGTCTGAAACTAGTTTCTAGCTCCCATTTCTCTTACTAGTTCCTCTTCCCAGTTCCGTTTCCCGGTTTACTAATTCCCATTCCTCTTGATCTTCCTTTTCTCAGTTTTTCGTCCTCGTTCTTTATCCTGGTTTCTTTTCCTACTTCTATTTCCTAGTTTTGTCTTCCTAGTTCTTTTTTCATCTAGTTTCTCTTTTTCTTCCTAGTTACTAGTTTATATTTCCTGTCCCTATTTCTTTTTCCTAGTTCCTCTCGCTATCCCTAGTTGCTAGTTCCTTTGCGTCCTTCTGGATCATATTTCCTCTATTGCTTTCTAATTCCTAGTTCCTCCTTCCCTCCGTAATTTCTAGTGTCTGAAACTAGTTCCTAGCTCCCATTTCTCTTTTTAGTTCCCCTTCTAAGATTCCCTTCCTAGTTTCTAGTTTCTCTTTTTCTTTCTAGTTACTAGTTTATAGTTCATTTTCCTAGTTCTTTTTCCTAGTTCCCCTTCCTGTCCATAGTTGCTAGTTTTTTTTGTCCTTTTAGATCATATTTCTTCTTTTCCTTCCTAATTTATCACTGGTTTTTCTTCCTAATTTCTTTTTCTAGTTCCTCTTCTTAGTTTCTCTTACGAGTTCCTTTTCCTAGTTTTTCTTTCTTGTTTCTTTTACTTGTTTAGTTTCTTATTTCCTTTTTATATTTCCTCTTCCTAGTTCCGTTCCAAGATTCTCTTTCTAGTTACTGTATCTAGTTTCTTAATTCATGTTCCCCTTCTAAGTTTCTCTTCCTAGTTCCCCTTACTAATTCCTAATCATCTTCCTATTCATATTCATCTTCAGTTTCCCAGTTCCTCTTTCTAGTTTTTCATCCTAGTTCCTATTTCCTTTATCTAGTTCCTCTTACTAATTCCAATTCATCTTCAGCTTCCTTTTC
>JAAAKG020163096.1:0-28897 GCA_010014905.2 Druon quercuslanigerum
AAAATAATTTTATTTTAAGTAGTTAACTTATAAAAATTGAAGAAGTTTATGATATATTCAGGAGTTTTAAAAATGTTTCAAATTAACTATAAACTTAAAAAAAAATACAGGACATTTAAAATGAAATGTGGATTTATTAAGGAGCATTTTGAAATGTTTTAAAATAATAAAAGAAATTTACAAACATTCTTGGTGAAACTAATAATAATTTTTTTAAAGTAATTTAAAAGGATATTTAAAAATATTTCAAATATTTCCTAAAAAGGATTTAGAAGACTTCAAAGATATTTTTTTAATCATGCATCATTATTGAAATTTTAAGAAATAATCGAGTTCCAAAATAATATAAAAAATTTTATTATAACTGTTAGAACTGTTAGAAACGCACTTAACTTCAGTTTCGTGTTGAATCCAGTATTGTTTTCTTTAAAATAATATCCAAAGTATTGAAAATTTAAATTTTAAAAGATTTCTATATAAATTTAAACAAAATAAAAAAATTGTTTCAAAATGGCTGAGAAGATTTAAAATAATTTTTAATATTTAAAAATGTTTTTAAACTTTTCGATTGATAAATAGCATTTGAATAATTATTTTTAATTTGATTTGTCTTAATTTAAAATAATTTATTTTTAATTAATTACCTTATAAAAATTGAAGAAGTTTATGATATATTTAGAAGATTTAAAAAGGTTTCAAATTAATTAGAAACTTTAAAATATTTCAGGACATTAATAACGAAATGTAGATTTATTAAGAAGTATTTTGAAATGTTTGAAAGTAATAAAAGAAATTTACAAAAATATAAATTTTTTAAAAGTAATTTTAAAATATTTCAAATTTTCTCTAAAAAGGATCTAGAAGACTTTGCAGCAAATTTTTTAATCATGCATCAATTTTTAGAAATTGTAATAAATAATCGAGTTCCAAGATTAGAGAAATTTTTTTTTTATATCCCTAGAAAATTTTTTATTGATTTTTTTAAAAAAACTTTTTAAGGAAATATATGAAACAATTTAAAAAATAATTTTGATGTAGAAAATAATATTTTTAGCTTAAAATGGGCTAAAATTATATAATTATTCTGAAACTTTACAAATCTTTGTATTCATTCTTCAATTTATAGCATTGAAAATGATAGCGAGGATTTCTTTTTCACATTCTCTTCCTAATTAGAAGCTTTTTTTTAATCAAAAATTCTACTTCCTTCCAAAAATTTGCAAGATAAATATGAAAAAATGTAAACAAGAAAAATTGTTTACATCCGAAATGTGAACAAATTTTCTTCAATCCATTTTTGTATAAGTTATATATTTTTCATTTCAATCGTCAAAACTACTATTAAAAATTGAAAGTTCAATTTTCGGTAAAAGTGTGCAAGGTTCAAAAAAAATTAGAAGAGAAAATACATATTTTTCGTTGTATTCGCGAAAAATACTATAGAAAGTCAAAAAATCAATTTTTCGGAAAAAATATGCATGATAAGAAAAAAAATGAAATGACAAAAACTTCTTTGTCATACAGTGAAAATAATAAAAAAATAATTAATAAAAATAATTTTTCAGAAAAAACACCACGAAATACGAAAAATATTACCAAAAAAAGTTTTTCACCTGAAAAACATCTACGAATTTATGATCAAATATTTTTAAAAATGTCACGCAATTCTTGTTTCAATCATAGAAAAGCATTTTAAGAAATCAAAACTTTTGGATAAAGGACACAAGATTCGAAAAAAATGAATAGACCAAAGTTATTTACCAAATAAAGATCAAGAAAATGGTTATTAATTTTTTTTTAAAAGACGCGTAGTATTTGTTTCAATCGTAAAAAATGGCATTACAATTTAAGAAATTAAATTTTTGAAAGTACGTTTTTCGGAAAAAAGACACATGGTTGAAAAAAATATTTAATAACAAAATTGTTTTTAAATTATTTCTGAAATTTTTCTTTTAACCTTAATCTCTCGCGAGAAAAGTAATGAGAATGTGTTCGCTGAAGCTGAAGGAGTTTTAACAAAAGAGAATTCACAATCACTAAATTTCAGTTCTCGATGGTTTGAAGTTAAATTTTTTAAATATTTAACATGTACAATATATTAAAGTTAAAATTTTTAAATTTGGCAGTTTAATGGTTTTAAATCACAAAATTTTAAATTGAAAAGTGTTAACAGCTTCCATTTTAAAAGCGTAAATTATGAGCTTTTAGATTGATAATTTTTTAGCTTTAATTTTAAAAGATTCAAATTCAAAAGTATTTTACTTTTAGTATTTTAATTTGCAGTTTAATTTCAATAATTTAATTTCACTAGAGAAATATAACTCTAATATAGAAAAAAGATGATTTTTCTATAATTTTGGTTGTAATTTATTGCATTTATTTTAAGGTTGCTGTAAAGATAGTTTTAGTTATTTTCATTTTTTTTGTAAAAGCTTTTCTACCAGAGTTATAAAGAATATTGTTAAAACCCCTTTAAGTTTGAACCCATCAAGTTTATTCATCTCTTTCGGTCTTTTTCCAGGGGTTTTCATTCTTTATTCCCTTTTTTGTCTCCTCTTCAAGTATTGTAAAGACTAACCATATTAAGCGGCATTGTAGTCTCTTAGTGAGAACGGCACGAGTGTCAGGTCGTTGAAACAAGGTTGCGAATAAAGCCACTTTGCAATTTCCATGAGAAAAGTGCTGTCGTTCGTGGTAGATCGTGACTCAAAAGGTAGATTTTTAAATGAAGTCGTCGACGACTAGGACTTTTATTTAAATCGTTTTCCGATTGGATGAGCGCAGAAATTAAGTCAAGTGATGCAATTTTCTACCCAATTTATCGGTACCGGAAATGACAAAAGGATTTATTATTAGGTCTCCGTACGTTTTATATCTTGAAGTGAAAGAAGAAAATTATAACTTCGTTGAAATCAAGTCTTTCGATGAAGTCCTTTCCGCATTCAGCCTTTTTCTTAGATGGTATATCTAATGAGACGTTCACAAACTACCTTATCAATTGTGGGCTATTTTGCAGATACTTTGAAATTTAAAATATTAAAATATTAAACTTTACTGCCCAAAATTTTAAGTTTAAACAACAGGAAAAATGGGGGAGTTTTCACGAAAATAGAAAAGGAATAGAGGAATTAAGGCGAAATGAAATTTGAAAAAAGATAACAGTTTTCCTAAAAAAGAAATTAAATTTTTTTGACGACAATATTTTTTATTTTCAGTATTATCAAATCGCAATAAAAGAACATTTGTAAAAAATAATCACCAACATTTTGGCACTCATACAGCACCCTTATCAAGGCAAAACTCATAAATAAAAATAAAAAGATCCTAGCACGCAGGAACAGCAACGAAATCACGATGATCTTTTTCTGAGCGATACAGGAAAAGAGGAACAAAATGTTTTAAATTGAATTAATTTAGATACAGTATTAATTTTCAGTTGAAATATATTAAATTTTAAACAAAATAGCTGATTTTCAACCCAGGTATGTGAATTTTCAATCATAAAGTGCAAGTTTTAAATAAAACTGTTGAATTGGCGACCAAATAAGATGACTATATCAAAAAATATTAGTTTCAACAAAATAATTCAACTTTTTAGAATACAGAGACATTTTTTATAAAAAAGACTTTTATCAAAATAGTTAAACTTAAATACAAAATAGTTTATTTTCAACCAAGAAGATCCATTTTCTACCAAAATACATTAATTTTCAAGTGAAGACAGTTAGGTTTTGACCAAAAATAAAATTATAAAAATCTGAGTTTGAAATATAAATTTTATAATAAAAGACTAGGTTTTGAACAATTTAATTCCACAGAAAAATTAACAACATAGCGGAATCTTAAACCAAAAAATTGCTTTTTTAACCATCTGTAATAATTTTCTACACAAAAAAACGAATTCTTAACAAAAAAAATAAATTTTAAAATCAAAATAAAACAGTTCAATTTTGACATAAAAATTAATTTAAAGTAGTTTCTGTTTCAACCAAGTAGTTGAATATACAATAAAAAAGGAAAAATTTTAACGAAAAAGTTAAATGTTTATAACAGTTAAATTTTTCACACAAAAATATAAACTTTGAATAAAAATTTTAATCTTAACTAAAAAAAAACTTTCATCAAAATAGTTATACTTAAAAACAAAATAGTTCATTTTCAACCAAGAAGATCCATTTTGTACCAAAATACATTAATTTTTAACTGAAAATGGTTAGGTTTTGACCAAAAATAAAATCGTTAAAATTTGAGTTAAAAATATAAATTTAAAAAAAAGACTAGGTTTTGAACAATTTAATTTCACAGAAAAATTAACAACTTAGCAAAATCTTTAACCAAAAAATTAATTTTTTAACTTGCTTTTTTTTAACATTAAAATCTGAGTTAGAAATCTAAATTTTAAAATAAAAAACTAGGTTTTGAACAATTTAATTCCACAGAAAAATTAACAACTTAGCGGATTCTGTACCCAAAAAGGTGGTCTTTTTAACCATCTGTAATATTTTCAAAACACGAAAAAAAACGAATTCTTAACAAAATAATAAATTTTTAAATAAAAATAAAATATTTCAATTTTGACATAAAAATTAATTTAAAGTAGTTTAAGTATTAACCAAGTAGTGTAATTTTCAACAAAAAAGATCAATTTTTAAATAAATAGTTCAATGTTCATAACAGTTAAATTTTCTACCCACAAATATAAATTTTAAATAAAAATTTCATTCATAACCAAAGAAAAACGAATTTTTAACAAAGCAGTTACGTTTTCAACCAATGAGACCGATTTTCAAGAAAAATTATAAATATTAAACGCTTACAATGAACTGAAGAAAACTTTCAATCAAAGAACTAAATTTTTAACTGAAAATCTAAAATTTCTAACCAGAGTTTAATTTTTAACTAAAAAAGATCAATTTTCAAAACAAAATTTTGCGTTAAAAAAATTATATTTTTCATTAAAAACTAAAACCAATTGTCAACCAAAAACATGAGTCCCAAACCAAAAAAAAATATTTTTCAAAAAATATATAAATATATTCAATAATAAAAATAATAAAATATTAATAATAATAAAATATTTTCAAAAAATAATAAAATTTTCAATGAAAAAAATGTAGTTTTTCTTATATAGGTTTCTTTTAATTCAATACGCATTCTGAACAAACCAGAAAAAGGTTTTTTGTCCACTGTTCTAAAATCAATAATTTTATTTATTGATTTTTATTTTTAAATTGTTAAAAAATTAATCTCAGGCCCCAAGGGATCCGATCCCAGGTCTTTTAGATTGCCCCCCCCCCCCCTCCAACACTCAAATTCATAACGTATTTAATGAACCGAGCTTTAATAGCTTTCAGATTTGGCCCTCGAATTCGCCCAAAAACTCGAGAAAATTAAGAATTATCGTTTCACCAAAAAGTTTTTTTGGGAAAACGACCAAGAAAAGTTTCTGCTTAAAGGACGCTGGGTATAAAGAAAAAGCGAGACGATTCGTTAAATCGACGAAAAAAGAGGGTGGAATGATTTTATCGTTATCGGCTTCTTTCACCAACCAGATACGGTTTTACATAATAAATTGAAAGGAAGACATAAATAAATTGATACTAAAAGAATTTTGATCAATAAAAAGGGATCGACCATAAACAACCTTAACGATTTCAGAAAGAGATAGGGTCATGTTCGAAACTTCTTTTCTCTGTTTTTAAAAAACACCCTTTCTCTTCTTCTTATCGGCTTTTCTTTTAAATGCAAACTAAATTAATAGAACTAAAAAAAAAAATCAACAGAATAATTTCGGTTGAAAAGTCTACTATTATATTTTTCGTTCGCAATTTATTTTATTTTTTTTTTTGTTTTTGTGGAAAATGATTTTTTTAACAGTAATCTTCGTGGTTGAAAATTCATTCTGTTTGATTAAAAATGCAGCTTTTTGGGTCTAAATTTATCTTGGTTGGTTGAAATTTCAAAAATTTGGTAGAAAAATAAACCATGCAGTTAAAAATTAACATGAAAAAAATTATATTTCTTGGTTAAAAATTTAACTGTTTTGTAGATAATTTTTCTTCTGCTTTTAAAACTTAACAATTTTGTTGAAAAATATTGTATTTTGATAAAAATTCTTGTTTTTTGGTACAATATTTAATCCGCTTGCTAGAAAATTAATTTTTTTATTGAAAATTTAGCACATGCTCGAAAGTTTAACTGGTTTGTGAAAAAATCAGATTTTTTTTAAGATTTAGAAAAATTAAACTTCTGTGTAAAAAAGTTATCTTTCGGGTTGAGCTCTTTTGTTAAAAATTGACATTTAGGATTTATAACTTTAGTTCAAAATTCATTTCTTTTGTTGAAAATGTAACTATTTTTTTTAAAAGCCCTTTTTGTTAGTGGAGACCGTTAGTGTTGTATCCTTGTGTATTTTTTTATTGGAAATTATTCTTTTATAGATGTAATTTATTTACATTCTTTAAGGAGCTAACAATTTCATATAAAATTAAACTATTCAGATGATATTTAACTTTCTGCACATGTAACTATTTTCATGAAAATTTGAATTTTCGGTTGAAAATTAATTTTTAGTTGTTAAAAAATCATATTTCTGAAATATTATATCTGAAATATTCTGAAATATTTCATATTTCTGAGTTGAAAATTTAACCGTTTTGAAGATCATTCGTCTTTTTGGCCTTAAAATTCAACAATTCTATTGAAAATTCGTCTATTTTGTTAAAAACTTCTCTTTTTTTCAAAACATTATTCTTTTTCTTTGAAAATTCATCTTTCTGATCATTAAGGGAGAATTCTCAGGTAAACACAAAAAAATTAGCACTTCTTAAACAATTTTCTTCGTAGAAAATTATTGCACATGATTAGGCCAACTTTTCCTCTTGAAAGGTATAACCGAGGACAATAGAAAAAATATTTTACAATTGAAAAATATTTATTTATTTACAAAGGCGTAATTTTTATATGCCAATATAAATTAACAAATTACGAAAGTATCATAAATTTTTTTAATGAATGAATTAATTAAAAATTATTTAAATTTAAATACTCTTAATTTCGAAGTGATCGAATGTTTTAAATCCATTAATTTCATAGTGAAGTATACAATATTTAAATTTAACATTTGTTTAGATATTAATGTTTAAATATTTGAATTTGTAGGGGAGAGTGGTCCTAAGTCAGCACAGTAGGAGTTTTTATCAAAAATATAGGGCAAGCAGGGTTTAATAACCTTTCAATGTACTGGTTCAGGTACCGCGGTCCTTTATCTACAATTCTATGTCGATCTTTGTCGATTGTTGCTATTTCTGAAAGTGGTGGTCCTAAGTCGGCACTCTCTGGTCATGAGCACATAATGCTCTTGAAACGCAAGGGGAATACGCTTTGGTTTATTGCGTTTGAAACTTTCTCCCATGACTACAAGAAAATAAAATAAGCCAAAATTCAATGATAAAACACAGAAAATAAAAGGACACCTATCAGAGACAAGCACTATGCAGTTAAGACACAACCGAACAAAACCAAAAACAATACACGAGTGGTATGGAATTGAAACACAATAAAATAACAGACAAATAAAAACAAAAGAAAAAAAGTGCCGACTCAGGACGACCTGCTTAGACATTTTCATGGTATTACACACATGAAATAAATCCGAATAAAAATCGACTTTATCATAAAAAAATCATCCAGAGCACAGAAATCAACGCCATTAATCGATTAAACTTTTCAAAATATGTATATCCCACTCACGTTGGCAAGCAAAATCTAAACTGTTGTCATAAATAACATCCATGTCTACCAACCTGACATACGACAAAACAGTTAATCCGACACTTGCGCCATCTTTAAGAAAGACGAGAGTGCCAGCTTAACACGCAGTGCCGACTTAGGACCACTTTCCTCTATGTCGCCTATACAGCCTCTACAGATCGCTCTCTTGGATCCGCGCATGATGGGGGGGGGGGTAAAAATAGCCTAAAATTTGTAACGTAGTTTATGGATGAACTCAACAGAGAATGCTATCACATTTCAGTTTACGAGGTTACTATTGCAAACACGTAACTGTTTGTAAACGAGACGTATCATGAAGTGCCACTTCTGGTTTGAATGTTGTTAATAGTGAGATTTCGAGTGAAGCGAGTACACACTGTCTGTGTGTTTTGCAATGTGTGGCAAGCGGATTCAGGCATCAGTTTCAGTGAAATTCGTTTGAGCAGTGGCTGGGTACAGATCGATTACTTTTAAAGCACGATGTATCGCTGCTCCACCAATTTCTAAACCTCGACCCACCGAAGATCGAACTTTCTACATTCTAAATTTTCCAAGAGAAATTACTTCTCACAAAACTTTCAACAAAATAGACAAATTTTAAAAAAAGATTTGAATTTTTAAACAAGAAGTTTTTTTCTATCGAAAGGCCAATTGAAAACAAAACAAAAATACATCAATTTGGAACCAAATAGTTGAATTTTTAACCGAATAGTTGCATTTTTAACTAAAAATGGTAAGTTTTCACTAGTTGAGTTTAACGAAATAGACTAGTTTTTAACGAAGCATTATAAATTTTTAACTAAAAAAAACAAAAAAGGTAATCTTTCAATTTACATTAAAAACTGAATTTTATTGAAGACTAGAGAAATATTTAATTATCCTGAATGATAATTTTTCTACAAACAAAATGAATTCTTTTCGAAACATGTAATATGTAAAACTTCTACTAAGAAAGATTTTAATTTGAAAACAAGAAATTTAACCAAAATATGTTAATTTTTAACCCGAAAATATAAATTTCAAGTTTAAAGTAAAAATTTGCATACAAAAATGGAATAGTTATATTTTTATTCAATAATATTGATAATAAAAAAACTCAGCAAAATACTTAAATTTCCAAACAAAAAGATAAATTTTCATATAAAATTATAAATCTTCAATGAATAAAAAAATTAGAATTTTTACCAGATAGCTAAAATTTCTACCAAATGCTTGAATTTTTAACTTATAAATGATAAATTTTGAACCAAATGTAGAATATCTGAAATTTTTGACAAAAAATTAATTTTTAAATCACAGAAAACGAATTTCCAACAAAGAAATTAAATTTTTCAACAAACCTTTCAACTTTTAAAAATACTTGATAAATATTCAAAAAATAAGATTATTTTTCTACTTTAGTAAGTAAATTTTCAACAAAATACTTGAATTTTCTACTAAATACGTCAATAATAGTTCCATTTTTGACCAAATCGTTTAATTTTCCTAACAATAATTTAGTTTTTATCAAAAAATATGAATAAGTTAATTTACGATAAAACAAAACAAAAATACATCAATTTTGAAATGAAGCATTATGAATTTTGAACTAAATAAGATAAACAACGTAATATTTCAATTAACTTTAAAAATTAATTTAAAAAAAAACAGAAAAATATTTAATTTTCAATTATTTAAATTCTACTAACAATAAAATTTTTTTGCAAAATAGCTGAATCCATAACCAAAATGATGAATTATCAACAAAAAAATGAATTCTTATCGAAGCATGTAATAGTTAAAACTTCATCTAAGAAAGATTTTAATTTAAAAACAAGAAATTTATCCAAAATATAATAATTTTTAACCCAAAAATATAATTTCAAGTTTAGAACAAAAATTTGCATACAGAAATGGAAAAGTTAAATTTTTATTCAACCATATAATTTTTAAAAAAATTCTGCAAAAAGCTTAAATTTTCAAACAAAAAGATAAATTTTCATCTAAAATTATAAATCTTCAATGAATAAAAAAATTCAAATTTACAAGAAAATAGTTTATATAATAAGTATTTTAACTTTCAACAAAGTGACTGAATTTTTTCCAAATAGCTCAAGTTTCTGCAAAATGGTTGAATGTTCAACATATAAGTTATAAATTTCGAACCAAATGTAGAATATCTGAATCTTTTGACAAAAATTTAACGAATTCCCAACAAAGAAATTTAATTTTAAAACAAACGTTTCAACTTTTAAAAATAGTTGACAAATATTTAACAAAAAAGATTATTTTTCTACTTTAGTAGACAAATATTCAACAAAATACTTGAATTTTTCACCAAATAGTTTAATTTTTAACTGACAAAGGATAAATTTTAAACCAACAATAGAACAGTTAAATTTTCAGATAAAAGTTTATTTTTTCAAAAAAAAAACGAATTTACGTCAATAATAGTTCCATTTTTGACCAAATCATTTAATTTTCTAACAATAATTTAGCTTTTATCAAAAAATATGAATAAGTTAATTTACGACAAAATAGTGGAATTTATTTGCTAAATCGATGAATCTTCAAAAAGAAAATATTACTTTTTTAAAGTACTTTAAATTTAAACCAAGTACTTTATTTTATAGAAAAAAAGAAAATTCTTAACGAAGCATAACAAAAACTTAGAATTGAACCGTAAAAGATAAATTTTCAATATAATAGTTCAATCATTAACTAAAATCATTATTAATTAACCAGGAAACCTAAATTTATAGCAAAAAACGAACTAACAACAAAATACCTGAATTTTCTACCAAAAAAGATCAATTTTTAAATAAAAATGTAAATTTTAAACTAAAATGATATAACGATATAAATTCAAAACCAAACATAGAATATTGGACTTTTCAACCCAAAGAAAATTATCCAGAATAGATGATTTTTTTAATTAGCTAGTGGTGTAAAATTATTATTTTTTAATATTGTTTTTTTTTCTGAGTTATGAAAAAATTAATCTCTAGCTCCACTGGAGTCCGAACCCAGGTCTTTCGTATTGCCGGTCTAATTCTCTCACTAACTTAACTATCGAGAGCTACTAAGCTATTTTTTTATGAATTGATTTTGAACAATGGAAAAAAATTAACATCAAATTATTTACTTTATCTGGTGAAAAACTGAAAAAGTGTGGCATCAAAAAATATATAATTTTAATGTTAGAAAAAATTAATCTGAAAAATATAAGAAATAACTTAAAAGTTGAATCTTGAGGGATTATGACCTGTAAATAAAAAACAATTAACATTAAATTATTCACGAGATCTATCTGCTCAAAACTAATGCATCAAAATATGCATTAGACTATTATTTAACTGTATCATTGTAGGGCCATCTTTAGCAAAATTCGAAAACTTTGTTTAAATTTATCATTATGAAAAATAATGGAAAAAGTTCCTCAAATGAAGAAAGTGTTTATTCGAAATCACCAGGTTATGAGCTTATTGCGCCTCCAGAAAAGTAGGCTTCAGGTAGCCTTTTACTATACCACCCAGATAGCGGCAGTTAATTAGTTACTTAAAAATTCAGTAGATATAGAAAATAAAAAAGAAGAATGTTCGGTCAGTGATCATTATCATTATCAAAAAAGTTCACTTCATAAGACATTCTCTCACAAATAACAAAAATATCTTACATCACTCGTAGCGTTACACACCCTATGTGCCAAATAGTTACAAGCGTGGCAAAGGGTATGTCAAAAATTACTGAAAAAAGCTTCACGTTATCTGTACCATACATTTTTTTGGGTACTTTTTTACCCAAAAAAATGGATGCCTTCTGTCGGTGAAGAGACAGAGAGTGAAAATAATACCCAAGGGAACCTTGGAGTACTTTTCTTAAAGCAGCATGACGTGCTCTATTTTGTACTTTCTTTTTCATCTTGAATGCACTTCCTCTTAGCTCATCGACCTTTCAGTTATGAGAAGTGAAAACGAGAAACATTTCGCAGCGTCTGTGGTATGGAAGATGGAAGAGTGGCTGAGAGGGTGGTTGGGGTTGAGAGAAATTAAGCAATTAGTAACTTTGTACCACAGGCTCTCTCAGCGAGATTTGATTATGTTTTCGGTTTAAGCTCTGCGAACTGAGGCTTTCTCCCAATCGGGCTTCTCTAAAGTGCCATGTTTCAACTATCGCTTTTCAGGGAAAAGCAGCTTAAGGCTCTTTATCTTATTTCATATCCTGTTGATACAAACATTCATTTTCCTTCCAAACCAATTATAATTTCAGACTTATGATTCGTGTTTGACCCGTTAAACGTTTGAATGGCGGAAATAATTTCTACGTCTAACCGTTTCGTTATATAACCTGTAGAAAAAAATCATTTGTTTAAACTTTGCATCGTTTTCAACTTTTTTTATTAGACCTAACTTTTCGTAGTTTAGTTTTTCAAGTGAATATTTTACTGAACAGATATAATTTAAAACAAAATACGTTCCACAACCTCGGAAAATAAGAATCTTCTTCACGAAAATATGGAAATTAATTATTTTTAATTAAATTAATGTCTGTATAATATAAAAATTTTATTTTTAAACGCTTTCAATTGCTAACATTTTCAGGAAAAATATTGATCCTTTACATTTTTAGGGAAAAAAACGAACTTTCAAATAAAAATTCATTAGCTAAAGAAACCCGTTTTTATAGAATCTTTTATCAAAAAAGATTAATTTTCAACAAAAAATGGATTAGTTACATTTTCAACCAAAAATAATGATTTTCAGCCCAAAAAAAGAAGGAATTTCTCAATAAAATAGTTGAATTTTCAATAAAAGACTTTAATTTTTAAGTGAAATGATAAATGTTTAAATAAAAAATGTCATTTTAACCAATTAGAGAAAAAGAGAAATTTTGAAACAAAAATGGAACGTTTGGATTTTCAACCATAAGAGATCAATTTTCACTTATAATGAAATAGTTACGTGTTAAACCAAAAACATTTTATTTTAACTAAAAAAAGGAAAAATTTCCAAACAATGCTTAGTTTTTCAATAAAATAAATTCATTTTTAACTGAAATGATGAATCCGAAAACGAAAAATCGATTTTCAATAAAGAAAATGAAAATTTAATCTATTAGTTAAGTTCTCAACCAAAAATGATAAATTGTCAACAACAAAATTAATATTTACATTTTTCACTAAAAAGAATAATTTTTAATAAAAAAAAAGAATTCCGAACACAATATTTGAATTTCCATCCAAGATGACGCATCTAGAACCAAAAAAATGAACTTATAACAAAGAAGTTCAAGTTTAAACGAAGTCCTTGAATTTTCGACTAAAAATATAAATTTGCATCAAAAAATGGAATCGTAACATTTTTAGTAACAAAAGAAGGTATTTTTAACACAATAGCTGAACTTATAAATAAAATAATGAATCTTTAAAGTAAGAACATTTCTTGAAAAGATTTGTTACAATTTTAAGCAAGTAAAAAAAGCAAAATTTGGAACCAAAAATAGAATAGTTCAAATTTCAACCAAAAAAGTTCGTTTTCAATGAGAAAATTTAATAATTAATATTTTAATATTTAAAAAATAATAATTTTTAATAAAAAACAGGTAGATTTATCAACAACAAAACGAATCTTTAACTATAGAGTTGACTTCTTATCAAAAACAAATTATTTTTAAGCAAATAGTTTCATTTTTAACCAAAAAGATAACGATTGTACGAAAAGAGTTGAGTTTTCAACTAAGACAGATTTTGTTATAACTTTTAAATAAAAATGTGGAATTTGAATCAAACTAATTAAATTCAAAATCAGCAGTCGTATTTTTTACAAAAAAGATTAACATTCTACCAAAAGAGATGAATTTTTAACAAAAGAGTTACATTTTCAATAAAGAAACATTTTTCAAAAAAGGAAGAAAAACGCTGAAACCAAATTGTTGAGTTATCAAAAAAAATTTTAATTTAATCTGAGTAATTTAATTTTCAACCAAATATTTATATTTTGTATGAAACAAGATTAATTGTCAACTCAAAACATACTTTTAATACTTTTAAAATGTTAGGTTTAGTAATGTGAAAAAATTTTTTGGAAAATAAATTTACTACTAAACTATAAATATTTCTGACTAAACATTTTTAAATAAAGACTTGCCCTGCTTTTGTTAAATATGGTCTGACTTAAAATGAGATATACTACTGAACTTTCCATATTTCTGCTTAAAATTAATTTTACTACTTAGAAACACAATCTATTATAAGTTATTATGCTACTTTAAAGTATACTATAAATTACCAATGCTAATTAACACCTATCATGTCTGACTTTAAACTGGGTATACTACTTAACATAATTTCTCTAAGTAATCGACATTTTGGTGATAATATACCTTTAAAAAATGATATATTCATGATTTCCGACCACAGAACCTTCCTTTATTACAAAAAATATTACCCTCCATATTTTCTTTTTCTTTAAGTAGGTGTTTTAGGTTACACTCCACGAATTTAAAGAAAAAATGAATCATTTCTTTTCATGTGATGAAGATAAAGCTTTATGAAAGCTCTAACTTTTTAATAAAACATTTCGTAGACTAGTAGAACAAAAAACTCTTACAACTTTTTCATTTCATTTTATAGCTGGCATTTAGTATTCAAACAAGCTTAAAAAGGTAA
This sequence comes from Druon quercuslanigerum, assembly GCA_010014905.2. Taxonomy (NCBI): domain Eukaryota; kingdom Metazoa; phylum Arthropoda; class Insecta; order Hymenoptera; family Cynipidae; genus Druon; species Druon quercuslanigerum. Next base: position 14,420 of record JAAAKG020163096.1, read on the forward strand.
TTTGGAAACTAACTATTTTTGCATATGGAAGCTTTTTATGCAAATTATTTACCTAAAAGTATTTTATTAAATAAAACGAAACCTTTAAAATTTTGTTCTTTTATTAAAAAATCCTTTTAATCAATTTTGCTAAAATTGGTCAGAAGAGATTTTTAAATTTTAGGAATTAAGTTTATTATTTGTGACGAGACGAATCGTTTAGTTGTGAATTAACATTAATTTTCTTGACATAGAAGTACAACGAGAAAATTTAAAAATTTATTCTCATAATCCTCTTTGGAATTCAGTTAAGGATATTAAAAGAGAAAAAAGATCAAGAATTATTGACTCCATACTAAAACAAATGGTTAGTTGGTCCAACTATTTAGTTTCTAAGATATACTATTGAAATATTCTTAGTTGGGAATACAATTGTCTTAGTTGCTGGTTCTAATAGAATAGTCACTGCAACTAATAGAATTCTTATATCAACTAATAAATAAGCAGTACCATATCTTACTAACAAAATATTTCCCTTAACTAACCCTTATGTTCAAAGAGATGAAGTTACGACTAAAACTAATCCTCTAACAAAAAACTGAATTTTCAACAAAGCATTTCATCTTTTACCTACCAAAGACAGTTTTTAGTTAAGAATAAATTTAAAATTGTCCCGCACGATACATTTGAGAAGTAAAAAGAGGTAAAGAATCAGGGACATTTTTCAGTGTTGGTGTGGATTTATTTCCACTGCGATGTTACGTTTCGACTTTCGTGGCTGTCGCCATAGCTAGCAATAGATCGAACCCGTTGGTGAAGAGGAAACCAAAAAAGGAATACGGATGGAAAAAGGTGCCAGCGGACGGATGAGGTGCCATTAAGGGTTTATTTGTGGCATGTGGTTTACGAAGAGAGAGTTGAGCAAGAGGGATGAGATTGAAGGTAGTGAAGAAGGGGGCGAGTGGATAAGGGTGGAAAACGGACAGAGTTAACGGGCATGAGAATTTGTATGGCACTAGCGCGGGTTGAGAGTGTTGGTATAATTGAACGGCGTCCATCTTCCAGACAGTAGTTGCACCCCTGCTGTCCAATCCTGCCAGTCTGTCTGTCTATATGTCCATCTATATCGACTGCCCTCTATCTTCGTTCCGCCAAAGCGGTACACTGTTTATTTTCCTAATTCCATCCTAGTCCTAAACGTCATGAGGATGTCACGTGCCATCAGTCACTTCGAAGGCAAGCCATTGTCGTAAAGTTTGAGGACAAAACCCTCCTGATGGATCGTGACCATCTTGAATCATCTTTGCCGTTTGTTTGTCTCTTAACCGGAAATTCAAGCAAGAAAATCCTGAGTCGAAATATAGGCCCTACTTTGACGCTCCATGTGAAAGTATTGCCCCATTTGGCCCTATCACAAGTCGGGCATTAATCAAAAGCTAGTCGGGTTATTAATTTTTACAAAGAACCCAGTCGGGGACTAGTCGGGAAATAGTTGGGCTTTTTGTTGTAAAAATTTCAGTCGGAGCCTCGTCGGTGGTTGGTCAAGGGCTAGTTGGATTTTTTTGCTCACTAATTTCCGTGCGGGTAATCTTCGGGCTCTAATCGGAAGCTAGTAGGGCTTCAGTCGGGTTATTCTTTTGTTTAGGTTTTGGCAAGGTGTCATAAAATGAGGTAATATCTAAAAAAGGGTTATGATTTTTTGTTTTAAAACACTCAGAATATATTTAACAATACTTTTTTTAATTTTTCAGTTTTCAGAATATCCTAAACTTACAACTTTTTCGTTTCCATGAGAAAAAGTTTTTTCAAAGAAGATTCGGCGAAGAAAAAAGTATGTTAAGAACAAATTACAATTCGATTACAACATTTGTTACGGAATATATTTTTAACTTTTTCCTGGTAATAAAGAAAACGTAAACCAAATAATAAATAAGCCGTAATCCTGAAATTTAAATATATAAAAAGGGTTCTATTGACAAATTAAACACAGAAATGTGTAGCAAAATTATTAGTTTCAATAATCTGTTCAATTCATTAATAATTAGGTCACGCACTTTCACAATATAAATATTCAAATTTTCCGCTTGTTTCTGGTTATTTCATGATAAGGTAGGTTCCTTCTGTTTCAACATAGTTTTTGTCGACCTTCCGCAGTAGACTATAGAAACATCAAAAAATAAAAGTCGCATTTCGTAACACGCGTGATTAAGATATACTTAGAAATTTTGCATGTAATGTAAGAAATGTTTTTTTTTAATTGTCTGTTTGTCACATGACCGCCTGCAATTTCCGGAGTGCCGGTATCTGAACCCAAACCCAACCATACCCGACCTTCGCGTTTGGTTTTGTGCTTTTCATTGTTCAATGTAAAACTACTTTACAAAAAAGTAAACGAAGACGACCTTTAAGTTCCACACCATTTAGGAGACGACAAATCACATTTTTAAATAAATAAAAAAATTTTATTGTTGTACGATGAACATATGCATGCAACTGAAGAAAGCAATTTTATAATTTTTATAGGTTATATTAGCCTCCTGATACTAACTTACATAGTTTTATTTGTTGCTTCATGTTTTCGAGAAACTTTTTCTATCAGATTTGAATAGATGCTTATATATTACAAGTTATGTCTGGTGTGGGGAGGGGATCCTTTACTCATGTACGTAATTTTTTATGTACCTAATTCTATAAATTTTATTATTTAGCTGAAAATTTAATATTTTTCTTAAAAATACATTTTTTGGTGGCAAATTCAACTGTTATGTTAAGCATTCGTCTTTCAGTGTTAAAAATTCATTTTTATCGTAGAACAATAACCTTTTCTTTAAAATTTATATTTTATTGCTCATTAGTCAACTGAAATCTCTTTTAGATGAAAACTATTTTTTCTGAAAATGTGTCATTTTGATTTAGAAATTCTTCTTTCTCAGCATAATTATTCCTCCATTCCGGGAATAAATGCAACTGTTTTATTAAATATTATACTATTTCCTAGAAAATTTACTTTTTGTTTAAAATATTTCTTTTAAATATCTTTCATTAAAAATTTGTGTCTGTGTAAACATGTAACTATTTTTTGAAAGTTTTTATTTCTAATTCATCTCCTCTACAAGAAATTTTATCTTTCATGAATAAAAATGCAACTGTTCGATTAAAAATTCATCCCCTTTTCTGAAAGTTTGCCTTTTTTATTGGAAAATTCCAATAATAATCAATTTGAAAACCAATTTTTAAAGATTATATTTAAAATATTTTTAACAATAATAAATAATAATTTCCAATAGAAGGCTTATGAAATAGAAATAAAAAAGATTGCACGATTTTTGACAATATAATAAGAAAAACGAATTAAATTGTATGATTTCTAAATGGATACGCTACAAAGTGAATAAATTTATTTTAAATTGAAGAATCCCGAAATTGAATAATTTAAGATTAAAAAATTAGAAAATAGGGCAATGTCAAAACCTTACAAATTGAATATTTTAGAATTTGTTAATTGAAAATTCAGAGCCATTGAAATTGTATTATTTAAAGCTAAAATCGTTCAAATTTAAATAATAAAAATGGCAATCTTATGAATTTGAACAATTCTAAATTCAAAGCGATAATGATTTGACAATTTAATATTTAATACTAAATTGAACCTTCCAAAATCAAAGCTTCTGAAATTCTAGAATTTAAAATGTTTATAACATAACGAAATTATAATTTGACATTAAAATAATAGCGTTTAAATTTTTAATTAAACTTTTCCAAATTCAGCTAATTCAATTTTAGTTGCAAAATTAAAACCTATGAAAGGAAAAAATTTTTAATTGATCGTTCAATATGTAAATTTAAAACTCTAGAATTATTCTAACCATTTGAAATTACCGAAATTATGCACATATTGCTTTATCAATTTCAGTTATATAGTTTAACTTTTTCTTTTTGTTCTCGTAAAAATAATTTTTTAATACCAAATCTTCCTTAAGAGCTATTATTAACTCTTAGGATTTTCCAAAAATACATTTTTTAATTTGGATTGAATTATTAGCTTCAATTTTGAACTAAAAATTGTATAATTTTAAGATGTTACTTTGAAAATTAAAATAAGTAATAAATAACAAGATTGCTGTAATATGATTATATTTTTTAAAATTGTAAAATTTTAAGCTTTGAAGTTAGAAATTGAATAAAAAAACTACAAAAACTTTTAATATAAAATTTTAAAATGTTTAATAGCGAAAAAAATGTATACCAAACTGTTGAATTTACAACCATATACTTAAATTCACAGTTTCAAAAAATAAGTTTTAATATAAGTAACCTAATTTTTCTTAAAGTAGTTTAATTTTCTAAACAATAAATGAATTTTTTTTAGGTAATATTTTTCATGAAAAGCATGTTTTTGTAAATAAAAAACCATTAAATTGAACAGAAAAAAATATAATATTTCTACAAAAAGTGATCAACTTTAAAATCCAAAAGGCGAATTTTCAAAATGATTTAAATTTTTAACCCAGAAGGGATTAAATTTGAAACCAGAATTTTCTGCGAGACACTTAAATTTTATAGAAAAAAGTTAACTTTTCTACGAAATAGTTAGGTTTTTTTACCAAATTCTTAAACTTTCTATCTAACTGTTGAATCTTCAAGACAAACGGACTAATTTTCTAATAAAACCCGGAATTTTCAACAAAACTGTTAAATTGTTGACCAAGTAATTAAATTAATCCTCATAAAATCAATTTTTAACAAACAAAAACTCATTTTTATCAAAGAAGTTTAATTTTCAAGCAATGATACAAATTTTGTACTAAAATTATGAGTCTTCGACAAAAAATTAATTTTAATGATAGTATTTCAACTTTTTATCAAGGAACTGAATTTTTAACCTAAAAAGATAAAGTTTCAAACAAAACAGTTTAATATTTAAAAAATAAGAATTTTCTACTAATAAATACGGTTTTTTGGATAAAAGTTTTGAATTTGTTTTTATTGAATCAAAGACTAATAAAAGCTCACGTAATCAATAGGTAATAATTTATTTTTGTCGACAGAATGACCTGAAATGCAATTACCAACAAAGATTTTTCAGTCATGAAAAAAAAATAATTCTCCACCAAACTGTCGAATACCTAAACCAAAAATATGATTTTTTAAAGAAAAAGTTGAACATTCAGCCACAGAGGTGGAGTTATATTTGTAGTTTAAAACATAAATTCTTAACAATAAAGAAGAAGTTTCCGCAAAATATTTTTTTCGACGTAACATATGAATGTAATTATCTTGAAGAATTTTCAAAAAAAAACAGTTGAATTTTAAACAAAAAGGATGGCTTCTTCAAAAAATTCTAAAATTTTGAACAGATGAATTAGTTTGGTCAGAAAATGTTATTATTTTCTTCTATTCAGAAATAATTTTTTTGATCGAGGTACACGTCCTTTAAATTTTTTACCATAATTGAGAATAAAATTTTGAATTTAAAAAAGTGAGCTTTCGCCTTAAAGCTTTCGAGTTAAAAAATCATAGACGAAAAGGTTTTACTTAAAAATTGGAAATTGACAATTTACTTTTCAATCTAAAACTCATCAGCCATCATCAGCTGTTTGGCTTCATGCGACTCTGCATTAGTAGAGGGAGCTTAACGGAAATTCACAGCAAAGCTCTATCGCCATAACAAATTTTTTTAAAATAAATTATTAAAAAATTCTTTCCTCAGGATGCACATCAGAATTTATCAGCCCTTTCGAGCCAATAATCTAATTTTCGAAAATCATTTTGCAATGCATTAGGACATGCCACTTTAAATTTATAATCTCCTGCTCATAGTCTAGCATTAATTTTTCTCCGCCTTTGTCAACGTTAATGATTGAGTTTAACGCGAGTAAAGTAAATATGAAAACTAAGGAAATGAATCTTTACTGATTTAAGAGTTTTAATGAAACTCCAGAGCATCAAAGGCTTTGGAAAACCGTCAAGTGTCATACACCCCCTCTGAGGTTGGAAATCCCTGAGGGGTATTCTCGCTTTCCCTGGGTCTCACACCTACTCTTTCTAACATTTTCCCGTCTCCCTTGTTTCAGCCGAGGGCAACTCGATGTTCCTGAATAAGTTATTAACAGCACCTGTTAGTACGCTTTCAGGGGAGACTTTGCCGAACGATGCGATGGCGCCGCGCCGACACGAAGCAGAGACCACTGGGTAAACAAGAATTTCTTTAATTAAACACTCTCCAACGACGTTCGCCTCTTCTCTATGTATTCAACTCCTGATCCATGAAACCCTCACTTCTCTTTCTCTTTCTCTATTTCTCTCGAATTCGGTTTCAAATTGATTTACTCCTCTTGCTAAAGCGATCTTTAGTAGGTCTGTCCGGAAAGTATCCGACCTCGTAATGTACCAGAAGCAAGAGTTATTTCTGGTCAATGTTGATCATATTCCGTTCAAAGAAGCCTTACTTGAAAGCCATAACCTTCTGTCAGCGATCATCCCAGTTTCGGAAGCACTCCTTTAAGTCACCTTTCGGAATAGCTAGTAACTGCCTTATAGCATTGTGTTCTAGTTATAGGGACTGCCAAAGTAGCATAAGGCCATGTATCATCAGAAATTTCTGAATAAGCTGCCATAAATAGACTGGTGCGTTACGTCATGCAGGAACCAGTCACACATTTCCAAAAATCGTGACCTTTCTGGGCACAGCTCGTAGCATTCTAGTAGTATTTTGAGCTTTATCAGCATCTCGCTTTTGCCAATCATACTGGATTAGAAGTTCCTTGTATGTGTTTCTCTACTTATTCAAACTCTAATCTATAGAACTATGATGTACCAGAAGTAAGTGATTCTGGTCAATGGAGATGATACTCCCTTCAAGGTAATCCTCTTTGGAATCTGAAACCTTCTTCCAGGGATCCTTCCATTTCTAGAAGCACTCCTCAAAGTCACCTTTCGAAATAGGTAAAATCTGCTTCGTCGCAAAGTATTTTATTTCTTGGGCGTCTAGAAATTGTTTTCCTTTAAGATGATACTTCAAGTAGGGAAAACAGCCAAGAATCACAAAGAGCCATTTCAGGACTTTAAACGGACTTCCATAGTTGTAGAAGGCTATGTTTCATCAAAAATTTATGAATGCGCTGCGATAACTAGTCACAAATCAGAACCTTGTCAGAGAGACCTATTGGACTAGCAGTTCTCTCTATTTGTTTCTCTTCTTCCTCAAGTCCTTATCCATGGAACTCTCAGCTCTCTTTACCTTTCTCTATTTCTCTCTTGAATTCTGTTTCGAACAAATGTAACTCTGTTGCGAAAACGATCAGTTACTGCTTATTTTAGTGTATGTATATGCTCTTGTGTTCAATCAGTGACACGTTATTTGCGTATGATCCTGGACTAGAAGTTCCTTGTATTTGTATGGGATTGAGTTTCGGAGACAGATGATACAACTCGGTGACCGTAGCACAGCAGACTGGGCAGATCTAGAATCCCATGTGGGTTTCGTTAATTAATCGCCTCTGCTGAGCTCTATTCCTCATGCATTATTTTCAGGTTGTTACATTTGTGTTAGTTACCTATCACAAGTTTAAATCAATAAAGGGCCATTAAAAATATTTTCTTAGGAATTCCTCTTTTTATCCTGCTTCTAACGAACTTCCCCGGTATTTTCTTATTTTTTTTTTAAACTTAAATTCGAACTGAATTGATAAAAAACAACAGGAAAATATAGTAATTTTTCATTGAAAGTTAATTTGTTCAATTGTACAGTCTACCTTTATATTTTGAGATTCTAATTAATATAATTAGGGTAAAGCTTTTACTACTTGGTCAAGGTTTAAATAATTTTTGTTTCAAAATGGTTTTTTAAAATTAAAAATTAATTTTCTCATCTGACAATTTATTAACTCTATTTTTTCCAAAAACTGATTGTTTTTACTTAAAAATTAAACAATTAAATTATCATTGAGAATTTCGATGATTAATCATCGAAATTTGAACTATTTTGTAATAATTTTTTTTTGGTCGGAGATACAACTAATTTGTAGAAAGTTCCTTTTTTGGTGGAAAATATTTTTTTATACTTTGTTGTAAATTCATCTTTTTGGTGGAAAATCTTTTTGAAAATTGCACTACTTGGTTAAAAATGTACCTGATTAGCTGACGATGAATATCTTTAGTCAATTCTTAGTTTGCAAATAAATAATTTTTTAAATTAAAAATTTAATTATTTTATTATTTGTTGTCAAATAATGTAGTTTAAAAAAAAAATTTTTTAGGTTAGAAATAAATCTTCTTACTTAGAAATTTAACGGCTTGGTTGAAAGTTGAACTCTTTTTTTAAAATGCACTTCATTAGTTGAAGATACATACAAATGATGTATTTTGATCAAATACATATTTTTTTACAGAAACTTAAACATCTTAATTAAAAATTAAAGTACTTGATTAAATATTAAACTATTTTGTTAAAAATACACTTTATTAATTTAAAATCTATATATTTTATTGAAAATTCAACAATTTTTCTGAAAAATCTTTTTTTAATCATTCTTTTTTAAATTAAAAATTTATTTTTTTCATTATTGATTAAAAATTGATATATTTTATTAAAAGTTTATATTTTTTTTAGAAAATAAATTTTCCCGATTGAAAATTTGACTCTTTTCTTCTAAACTTACATATTATTATGAGAATTCATTTTTCTGTGTTAAAAAAAAATATTTTTTTAATAAAAATTTCAATGCTTTATTTTTTGGCTGAAAATTTATCGTTTGAGTTTGAAATTCAACTTTTTAGTTAAAAAATTCAACTATTTGGATTAAAAATTAAACTATTAAATTGAATATAAATTTTTTGACCTGTAAATTCTATTATTTTCGTGGAAAATTGAACCTTTTTGTTAAAAATTAATTTTTCGGTGGAAAATCAATGTTTGTATATTTAAAATTGAACTCTTTTCCAGATTCTTTTTGGTTTGATAATTTAACCTTTTGGTTATATTTTCTGTTGAAAAGTTGATTTCTTTTAGTAGGAACTTTATATTTTTTATTAAAAATGCAGCAATTTTGTTAAAACATCATATTTTTTGGTTAAATATCAACTATTCGATTTTTCTTTGAGAATCATTATTTTTAGTTTAATTCGACTAATTTTTATTTAAAATATTTGATTATTATATCGACCATTACGTTTTCCCTAGAAAATAATTTTTTTGATTAAAATTTAACTGCTTAGTTGAAATTTGAACTTCTTTGTTTAAAAATTCTTTTTTCTAAAAACATTATTTTCAAATTTTTCTCAAAAACTATGAAAGATATTTTTAAATAATAATAAGTTTTTATCATAATATTTTATTTGATCTATCTTTGGTTGTGAGAAAAGTTACAAAATACGATTTTATGAGAAAAAATTTGTTTGGCCAAAAAAGTTATTCAGGCCCCTGAATTTATTCAGTTATTCAGTTATTCAGTTGAAAAGTTATAGAGGTTTAAAGAAAAAATTGTTTTTTTTTTAAATAGAACACAAAATTCAAATGTGCATACCTCAATAGATTTTCCTTTTTTCCAAATTGAAAAATATACGGTACGGGGTAAAGTTGGTCAGTGACTTCCACCCGGGGCTTCATAGCCCTAGAAAGAGATTTTCCTTCGAAAAAATTCGTAGATTGTGGAAGAATCTCGAACAAAAGTAAAATGCGATTAAAGTGATAGTTCTGAAGAAAGCAGTAGGACATTTTTCTTTTAATAATAAAAGCATTGATGTAAAATTCTCCGAGAAACCTCTGCAGAGATGAAAAGCATTTTCGTTGTCAGCTAAAGTGGACTCATTGAAGCTCTCGTGCGAAACTGTCTCAAATAATGGAAAGCCTGAAAATGGTATTGCAGAGAAAAGGAGGTTTGATTCTAAGAAATTTTTCCTCGCTGGAAACCACGAACTTATTTTAAGCACTCACACAAATGGCAAACATTTTAGAGTGCGCGTTCTGCTTTTTAAATCTACAACTACAGAAGTATTTCTAGAAAAATGTGGAAAGTTAAACAAGAATCTGTATAAGTTTGATATACTCCAAACGCTTACTTATTACAAGGGTCGGAAAACATAACCATTCGGATATTTCAAGTCTGGCGGGGCCCCAACCTCTGCCGCGTGTTGTGGAGTGATCTTGTCAAGTGACGTTCATTGGCTGCCACGGCCTCGTATCAATGTGCGCTGTGTGAGCGTGTGTGTGTCTTTGCGATAAACGAGAGCTTTCTGCTTTTTGGGCCTATTTTTAATTGGCCAGCCACTGACCCGAACGAGACCGTAGAAGGTCAGTGGTTTGAGGTGAAGAGGCTTCGCCACTTGAAATATCCGAGCAGGAGAGATTTGGAATTAGTGACCCTTGGAATAAGTGCAATGACTCTGATTTAGGTGGTAGGGAGGGGATGTAGGAACCATAGCCCGTAGCTCCGCTCTTAAAGAGAGTCTTTGTTAATTCTTTTATAATTAAACAAAGTATTGGAACGCAATAATAATTGTTTTTTTAATCACAATGTGCGTTGTAATTACAAGGATTTTTTTTCGGCTGGAATCATGCTAACAATAAAAATTATTTTATTGTTCTTCTCTTTAACTGCTTTTGAAGAAAAATCCACTTTTTCGTCGTAAAGTACAATATTTTTGGTTGATAATTAAAAATAAAAATATTCGAGTATTTTTAATAAAAAAAAGTTCAATTGATGCAACTAATTTTGGTTGAAAAAGATATTTTTTGGATTAAATGTAATTTTTTTATCCACTAATAGGAAGTCATCTTTTTTGGTTAAAAATTTTACGATCAATTTGAAAATTGATCTCTTGTGGAAGAAAATTCAACTATTAAATGTTTTGTTTCACGTTCATTTCAGTGTCGGCAAATCAACTGTTTATTTGAACACTAAATTATTTTTTATTGGAAATCTTTTCATCTTTCTTTTAATTTCGAATTTTTTGGTTAACAACCCAACTATTTTTTATTGGAAAATAGTTTTTTCTTCATAAAAAAGTTTAAAATTAATTTTTATTAAAAAAAAATTTCTCGATTCATCTTTCTTGGCTGTGATTTGAACTTTTTAAAGGAAAGTTCGTTTTAATTTTCTATTCAAAATTCAACTGAATTTGGTCGAAAAATATATGTTTTTTGGTTCAAAAGTCAAAATGTAATTTTTTTGTTAAAAATCACCTTCAATTATATATAGGTTAGTACAAGTTTTAATTCTGGGTTCAAATTTATCTGTTTTATCTTGTATCATATCCAAGAGTCATATTTTAAAATTAATAATTGGGGCCGATCACTTTTCCTCTATTCTCCACTTTTTCTATATTTTAGAAAATGATTTTCGAAAAACCATTTCAACAATTTATTTTTTGCTGAAAGTGTCAAATTCTTCGTTTTAGTTAAATTTTGTTTTTTGGGTTGAAAAGAAACTTTTTAAACTGACAATGTAACTGTTCCATTTTTGGTAAACATTTATCGTTTTAGTTTCAAAATCAATTCTTTTGTTTGAAATTCATTTTTTTTCGCTGACTTCAGCTTTTTTAATTTAAAATAATATTTTTTTTAAATAAAAAGATTTTAACATTAATTGTTGAATAAAACTTTATTCTTTTTATTTAAAAATTCAATGATTTGGTTAAAAATTCAACTGTCTTCTTGAAAATTTGTCTTTTTCTTTATTTTAACTGTTTTAATTTAAATTAAATTTCATTGTTGTTAAAATCTTGAAATATAATTTATCGTTAAAAATAAATTCTTTATTAAAAATCAACTAATGGCTCTACAGAACTACTTTGTAAAAAAATAATTTTTTATTTTTGAAAAATTAAACTACTTTTGTAGAAATTAAGCTTTTAGGTTAAAAATTAAGCCAATTGTTTGTAAATTCAACTATTTTGTTTAAAATTTGATTTTGTGTAAAAATTATTCTTGTTTGTTAAATAATTATCATTTTGGCAAAGAATTGATCTATTTTCTTAAAAATTTGTCTCTTTTAGCTGGCTTTCTGGTTTAAAAGTCTACCTTACAAATGCTTTTATTAGCGTAAACAGTTAATCTGTTTTTTAAATTGATCTATTATTCTAGGAATCCTAGTATAGTATTTTTTCAACTTAAAATTTTACTGTTCCATTTTTAGTTAAAAAATAATTTTTTCATTAAGAAATTCAACTATTTTGTTCAAAATTTGTTTGTGGATAAAAAATAATTCTTGTTTGTTGAAGAATCAACATTTTGGCAAAGAATTGATCTATTTAGTTAAAAATTTGTCTCTTTTAGCTGGCTTTCTGGTTTAAAAGACTACGTTACAAATACTTTTATTAGCGTAAACAGTTAATCTGTTTTTTTAATTGATCTATTATTCTAGGGATCCTAGTATAGTATTTCTTTAACTTAAAATTTTACTGTTCCATTTTTAGTTAGAAAATAATTTTTTTATTACAAAATTCAACTATTTTGTTCAAAATTTGTTTTTGGGTAAAAATTAATTCTTGTTTGTTAAATAATTATCATGTTGGCAAAGAATTTATCTATTTAGTTAAAAATTTGTCTCTTTTAGCTGGCTTTCTGCTTTGAAAGACTACGTTACAAATACTTTTATTAGCGTAAACAGTTAATCTGTTTTTTTAATTGATCTATTATTCTAGGAATCCTAGTATAGTATTTTTTAACTTAAAATTTTACTGTTCCATTTTTGGTTAAACAATAATTTTTTTTGTTATAAAATTCAACTATTTTGTTGAAAACTGATATATTTTGTTAAAAGAATCGTCTCTCAGTAGAAATTAATCTTCTTGGTAGAAAAGAATTCCTCTTGATTGACAATTCATCATTGTAGGTTAAAGATTGAGTTATTCAGTAGAGAGCTTAACTGCTTTATTTAAAGTTTAATTTATTCGCCGAAAGTTGAATTTTTTTTTGAAATATCCATCCTTTTTGAAAGTTGATCCATGTTGGCTAAAAAAAAACTTTTTTCTTAAATATTAAATTTTTCGAGCTGAAAATTTAACCATCTGATTAAAAATGTAATTATTTAATTTTTTTGTCGATAATAATCGCCTTTGCTGTATCGAAACGGTTTTTAATTTAATTTTTTGATCCGACTATTAACCCCCTTTTAGGGAATCGCATAATATGAGAACGTTTCCTAAGTTGATTTAATCAGCGAATTATAAGAACCCAGAAGAGGTGAAAATCTGAAATAATTTTCCGGAAGCTCCTTAAAAAGGCATTCAGCCGATAATCTCCCGAATGCTTCACACGAATGAGCCTAAATCTGGGCACTAATTGCTCTCGGTGTTTGCGGAAACGAAACCTCGAAGGTTAATCGCCGTTTAGCACGCCTAACATGAGCCCTAATTGACGGTATCCTGCCTAATTCAATTCAATGCAAGCAAATCTCCGGCAGAGCGATTCCATGAGCAGTAAACTTTTTTGTGGTTACGAGATGAAAACGACGGTTGCAGAAATTAATATAGATCTCATTTCCCTGCTTGATATTCCCATTGACTTACGACTTCCCACAATCCTTCTCATAACTCCATCCATCAACATGCATCCCTTCCTCAAAGTCCATAAAACCTCCTCACATTTTCTTCCTTTTTCGACCTTCGTCTAAACTTAATGCCCGGAATCTCGAATGATGGGACAGATGGATGGATAGATGCTCTCGAAGGTGCTTGTAAAATATTTTATTACGAATCCCAAGACGCAAGAATTGAACGGAACAATATTCAGGGAGAAGATTATTTTCTCTGTAGAGTGAATGGCAAATCGAGGACAAGGAAATAAAATCTAATTTAAAAAAACTTGTGTACACATTTTATAACCCAAAATGATATAAAAAGGGGACAAATGTCATTTAATAAATTTCGAATAAATTCGTTTAAGCGTGTAGCATTGCACAAATTTCTTTAAATCATAGAATTTGATTTAAATTTAATATACTTTTTTTCTAAGGGCATATTTAATTCAGTACAAAACGCTTTACATTTTTTAGAAAGTCAATAGATCTGACGAATCGAATAAGGGCACATACATTTATTTCACTTTCACTTATTTCTAGTTTTGAAAAAATCAATTTTAACTCTTTTTTCACTTTAACTCGTTTTATGTCAGTCAGTTTTTAATCTTTTTCAGTAAAATTTGTAGATAATGTTTTTAAAATGTTCTCAGACTGATACATAAAAAGGAATTCAAAAACTTATTACAAAAAAAATTTTGTTAATTTTGCTCTGATGCATGGCGCTCATCGGACATCTTTAACTTCCAGCGTTTTGTTTATCGAGCGAATTTTGAGCAACAAAAAACTTCCAGCGATAAAGTTGTTAACAACAGTACAAAGAAGTTTTATGAAAGGTTTTAGCCCAATGTAATCAATATTAAATTAATTATTAACGTTTCAAATTCCTAGCGGCTAGGCGACTCTCACGCGGACTGTAATGAGAGCAATCAACTAATATCAAAGTATTATAAATAAATAAATAATATTGCACAAAGTAAAA
>JAAAKG020163107.1:0-28890 GCA_010014905.2 Druon quercuslanigerum
AAACTTTAGATTTTCCGTGTGCAAATTAAATTTTTGTATTTTACATTAGGAATATCTTAGTGAAATAAAAATCGTTAAAGAAAGAAAGAAACTTGCATTTTATGAATTGAAATATTATATTATTTCTTGGACAAATCTATCATAAAAAATACATTAGAAACACGTAAAAAGTATATTCTTGACCGCAGAGTAGGCAAAAAGTAATTTATCAAAATTTAAACATTAACAGTGTCTGAGATATTCTAATGTTATTTTACAATATTATAAACAATTATTGTCCTTAGCAGCAAAAAATATCAATGTATACATTAAAAAAAAATTTTATTGATAAACAATTATTTGTGTATATAGTGCGTTTTTAATTACAAAATATTGACGGGCTGCAAGGCACAGTTGCACCTAACGCTGGGGTAGCGGCTTACTGGCCAGGGAGTAATTTACGCAGGAGAAAATCTATCGCGCCTGAAAATTAAAACATCAACAGTTTTTTAACTACTACTTCAATTGATATGAAACTTTTCAGAAAACTTTCATGAATCTTTCTGAACAAATTTCTCGCTGACAGTTTTCGCTTGCTCAAAATTCGCTCGACTCCCGAAATGATAGAAGTTGTTTGTGCTCGAATTATGCACCGTCTTGGAAAAAAATTATAACCAATTTTTTAAATAAACATTTTGATGTTGTGCTAACGCCATCGGTCGCAGAAAATAACAATGCATATTGCTGAAAAGTTTTATTACAAAATATCGCAAACTTTCCATTTCGCTGCAAGTTGAAGTGAAAAAAATCCAAATATTTTGATCATAGAAAAAAACAGTTTTTCGTAAATAATTCGAAAAATAAAAAAGCTACAACTTTTTTTATGCAGAGAAAAAGATGCAAAATTAAATTTTTACTCAGAAAATATATTTTAAAATTAAAATTCAAGACTTCATTTTCAGGAGCTCAGGGGCCTCCTTACTCCAGCAAAATAATTCCATATCTCCTTTTTGCATCCGACGCCTCAATTATGCGTATTATTCTATTGAAATGTAATTTTTGACAGCGACAGGACAGTTGATTAAAACATATCGCTATTCTGAGCCTATGTGTAAGTTAAATTGAGAAAGGAGCCATTTAACCGTAAGTTATTCATTGATGCTGAGCCATGCTGGACTTAAAATCGTTCGATCAGAACGAGATTAAAGGTGGACCCTCATGCCAGCTGCCGATCCCTGAAGTCTCGTCGTAAAAAACTCTTAATCCTATCATGCAACTTAATCCTGTAAGATCACAAATAGAGATGATGTACGGGCAAATTCACAATATTCCAGAGTTTATAGAGAGAAAGCAGATTCGCTCACATAGGACACTGAAAACGTGTTCCAGGAATCGCTTTGGATGATAAGTAACGTAACCTCGGGGTGATCGCTGATACGGCTCAAAGCTGGCCAAGATCTGACTCATTGATTTGGGAAGCCATAGAAGTATATCTTATACAGAGCATCTTTCGGACATTTTACTTCTTAATTCTGAATTGGCAATTTTCTCAGTGATAAACATCACTCACAGCAGAATTTAATTCATCTTTTATTATTCTTGATAGCAGTAGATGCAAGAGTCCGTTTACGTACCTGCCCTTTTATTTTATAATATCAAAAACAGAAACAATTTTAAAATTCATAATACCACATTTCTTAATTTTAGGAACTTCAAACATTTTTGGCACCAGATCAATAATTTAATAAATCATTATATCTAACAAATCGACATAAAATAAATAATATTAAGGTTTGTTAATTTTTTCTAAAGGCAAACATCCATTTGAATGATTATGTGTAACGTGCTTTAAGTTATTAGGAAATAAAGGGTTGCAGTACAGAATTAGATAACCAATAATGTTATAGAAAATGGGGAAGGGATCTTAAGAAATTCATAAAAACCCAAGCAAACGTGATTTTAAAAGGATTTGATTAGAATCTTATCATCTCATCTAAAAAGAGCTAGACATGAAGGTTCTCTTCGACCATTAGGTCAATAAGACTCATTATTGCTAATTACTACATATGAATAACTAAAATTTGTATTAAAATATTTTCTTGGTGCACTTTTTTCTTTCCTTTTTATACTTTGTGCGGTTTCCTGATCCTATCTTTAAAAGTTTTTAAATACAGTAAAATAATATAATTCTTTTTTTGAAGAATAACCCCTTCAATAACAGTATTGGACAAGTTTTTTTCAAATAAAAGCACAATGTTTTAATTTTTACTTAATCGCCTTGCTGCAAGGAAAGATATTTCCTAAAAGTTTTATCGTTTATTTATGAGGATATATATACTTTCCTTCCTTTTATTACTCTTTCATGGTATAATATTGATTTGACTTGTATTTCTATTGTCATTTCTTTTTTTTTCAGTTTCACCTCCTAAAAATTTCATGTTCAGTTAAAAATATTATTATTTGCTTGAAAATTGTTTTGCTGAAAACTGTGTTTTTCATTTATTTGTTTGATAATTAATATTTCGAATTATAATTGTAACTATTCCAGTTAACGATTCATATCTCAAGCTTAAAGTTAAACAATTTTGTTAAAAATTCTTTTTTTTCAGGAATAAAATTTATTTTATTTTTTTACAGAAAATGTAACTTTTTTATTTTTATTGGAACACTGATCTTCATTAATTGCAAAATTTGTCAGTTTTCTTAGGAAGCTAATCTTCTTAGTTTGAAATTTGTTATCTTTTGGTTAAAAATGGAACTGTTTAGTTGGAAGTTAACTTTTTTGGTTGAAAATGTATATTTTTGGGTTAAAAAATACAACTGTTTGGTTAAAAATTAACATTTTTGTTGAAAATCCATTTTTTCGTATTGAAAATCTAACTGTTACACAGAAAATTTGTTTTTTGCCCCAAAAGTAAAACAATTTGATTAACTTTTATCTTCTTGACTGAGAAATCTTTCTTTGTTGAATTTTTTGTTGGTAGAAAATTATTCTTCTTGATTGGAAATTTATCTATTCGGTTTAAAAGTCAATTAGTTTGTTATAAATTTAATTATATTGTTGATAACTCAACTATTTGGCAGAGATTTTAACTAGTTTTTGAAATGTTCGTTTTTTCGGTTGAAATATTAACTATTATTATTTTCTCGGAAAAGATTAATTTTTGTATATAATTTTTTTAAATCTTATTTATTAAGACCTTATAGCGTGATTAAGTATTTATATTTTTTTTTTAAATTGGAAATTAGATTCTTAATTGTTCTTCAAACACAGTTGTAAACCCTATCAATTTTAAACTATAAGTTCTTTAATGCTTTAGACGGAATTAGTTAATATTTTCTGATCAAACTCGTATTTTTTTCATTTATTTTTGTATTTTACAGCAAGTTTCTTCGGCTTTCAGATAGCTTAAAAGCTCCTGTCCAAATTATTATGTGAAAAAATATTTTTAAACATAAAATAAAGTAATGCAAGAACTAGATATTCAAAACTGAAATAATTTTGAAATTTAAAATGTTCTAAAGTAAAAATTTCTAACTCATTGCCTGTCAGATTATTTTTTGTATGTTTGAAGTGATTAAACATAGGATCAACGTCTCTTGTTATGTATTTTACTTCATTTTATGCAATAAAATACATTTCTTTTGAACAATTTTCACTGATTTTTCTAAATATTTTGTCGAATAATTAGAAGAAATTCAAAAACGTCTGCGGAGAAGATCAGTGATTTGAGTTCTATATTTTCCTTAAGAAAAACACGTACATTTTCAATCTTCAGGATTTTTCCTCTCCTAAAATCCATTTCTGTTTTTACCTCATCCTTTTATCTCCTTAAAAGTTTGTACAACTCTGGTTGCTCATGTGTGTTACTTTTGTCACCCTTGTATTGTAGGAAGTCCAGTTCTATTACATTGCACCAGCTGCACACCCTCGGGAAAGAGGGAAAATTAGCTAAATAATTACGAAGCATCTGTTGTGACGTTTCGTAACGAATGTATCGTCCATTCACGACAAACTAATACATTTTTCCACTTAATCATTGTTTTTCAAAAGCAATAGCTATTCATATTTTTTTCAATTATACCCACTAGGATTTATAAACATTGGTTTCAAGATAAGCCTGTTCAACATTACTCTCCGAGTGAATAAAGAAACTTTACCTAGGAACGAAAAATAAAATTCACTAGAGAGAAGGGCATAGTATCTGTAAATTTCGAGAAAATGAATGATATATCTCAAAATGTACCCTTTTAGCAGCACAGCTGAAGACAAAGATACCTTTTTTATAATCATAATATTAAAGATACAGAATGTAAAAAAAAGCCGAGGTGTGAAAAAGAGAGATAAATTCCATCGCACATCTTGTTGATGTTAATGAGTTTCCTATTTTCTAACTCCCCTGGGATTTTCGTTTACTGCTAATGGGAAAGAAAACAAATTTTGAAAGCTAAGCAAACGAAAATTAGGTCGACTATTGGTTACACGGACAATGCTACCAGGGGGTTGGCTGAAAGGCCATTTAAACGCCCCAAACTTCCCATTTTCAGTACCCTCAACGCCTAAAACGTTTGACTCATTTACATTCGTGTTAATGCATTACTGATAGAGGAATGTCAATGCTAATAACTTTATTACATTTTTTACAGGAAACCGAAGAGCTTTTGATATTCAATTAATCCATTAAATTTGTATAGGTAAATAGGTGGTAATTATATTAATAACATAATAATTTGAAGAACTATAAATATGTTAGTATAATATAAAAACCTGGAAGTTGCCAAATTGGTCATTCGGGAGTACTTCAAAATACTTCAAGATATTTCAGTAACTTGAGGAGTGTTCAGATTCTTCTGGAAACCACATTGACTTCTAGATACTTCAATTACTTCGAGGTAAACTTTTGGATACTTTAGAAACTTCACGATATTTGAGAGTTTTCAGAAGACTTCAGTCATTTCAAATTATTTTAGGATATTTTAAAGAAGTCAGCTAAGTTGAGGCTGCTTCAGTTGCTTCAGGATGCATCAGATATTTTAGAATGTTTCAATCAATAATTTTAGATTATTTCTGGAAATTTTCATGAAGTTAACTGACTTATGTTACTACTTATGTTATGTTATTCAAGAAACTTTACGATATTTTAGCATCTTTAGAATACTTGAGTCATCTTAGATTATTTCAAGGAATTTCAAAAAAGACAAGTAACTCAAAAATGCTTTAATTGCTTTTCAGGATATATAAGAGAATGTAGAATGCTTCAAGATATGTCACCGTTTTCAGAAGTCTTAAATAATTTTATATTATTTCGGGATATTTCAAATAAATTAACTAACTGCAGGATTTCAGCAACTTCCTGAGACTTCAGATAATTTAAGATGATAACAATGTTTTTTCTTCTGAAATCATTTCCGTGATGCTTCATGATTATTTTGGGAGGAAAAAGAAAAAAAATGGTAGTCGGATTCTTGAATATACTGATTTTTTTTTTAATTTTCAGGATGCGTATTTTCGCAAAAAATAATTTAAAGGATTGCCTTTATAGCTTAGGCTCTATATTTTGGCATCGAAAAAAAGTAATCGAATCTTAAACATATTTTGACATCCAGACTCATGAAAATTTTAGACAAAATTTTCATTATTGAATAAAATTATAAGATTTTTTTTTAGTTTTTATGAAACCACTTATTTTTCTTTTACCACAAACAAAAGTATTTATAATATTTTTTAAAGCAGACTTGAATCAAAAGAAATCTAAAAAATACAATGTAATACGTTCGAAGTTATAGCGGGTTTAAACCCCCCCATTTTTATGGCAGTTCGTTCTAAAGTCATTAATGTTTTTAATATTTCGATTGTAATGCAATTTGCATCAAGAGTTGTGAATAATTTATTAAATATATTCCTAAAAATGAGCTTTCTTTTAAAAGTTTATGCCCTCGATTTTTTGGATATATTACAGGAATTATTCAAGCTTATCAGATTTCTAAGTTATTTGAAGTTCTTTTATTATGACAAAAACTTTTCAAGCAGATTGCAGCAAAAACGCGATATTTTAAAACCAACTTACTTCTTAACGAACTTTCATAAATGTGGGTACCTTTCAACATGCTATAACTTCGGGTGTTATTGGCGATATAATATTTTATTTGTTTTTAACTTGTAATTAACTTTGATTTACCCCATATTCTGAAAATGTTTGTCTACGTTATACAGGAAAAATGTAATTTCATAAAAAATAAAAATAACATATTTTTTGACCAATTTTTCAGAAAATTATAACTTCTCTAAAGCACTTCAATTTTTGTTAAAACAAATTTAAAGTAGCATTCTCTGAAGTGGATAAATCTTTTAAAACTTAGTCAAAGTAGAATCTGCTGTCTAACAAAAAGCTTAAGTCGTTCAAACCTCCAACTCTCATATCTTGCCTCTCCTACATTTCCCTCCCCCCACTCTACTATTTTCCCTTTACCCATCCCACCCAATTCTTCCTATACTTCCTCCTCTGCAAATTTCCTTACTAACACTCCTATTCTCCTGCTTCCGGTCTCCAGCCATCACTTCCCCTCCCCTACTCTACCTCACTTCTAATCATTTTCCGTACTTTCCCTCACTTACTCTGATGTACCCAACTTGCCCTCACTTACACTCAGTTCTTCTACTTCTCTTTCCTTAATTTTCACTTACTTCCTCTACTTTCCTATCATTACTCATCATTTTTATCCCCCATTTCCTAAATTCACATAGTGACTGACTTCCCTTCTGTTCCCTACTATTCATACTCTACTTTCTTACTATCCCGCCCAAATTTCATCCCACTTTGCCTTATATTCTCCCCTCATTTACCTCCACTTCCCCTACTTCCGCTGCTTAGAAAAATTACGGCGGACGGATGGACGGACATCAGCCCAAAAGTATACAAATTTCTGCTCGGGACTACGAAACCCTAAATTGAGATAAACTGCAATTTTTAACGATTTTTTCAAAACGTTATGTTTCCGGATGTGCAATAATATTTGAATGCTTGCTTTAATGAACTAGATAACCAACATTTTTTATAAAAATGAGCTTTGTGTATAAACAATTCTTAACAAATCAAATACATGTTGTGTTAAAGGGATTTGTTTAAAATCTCATTTTGTAATTTTAACAAGAAGATTAGTATTTCAGAAGTTTTTAAACACAGTAAAACAATAAAATACTTTTTTCATAGAAAATGACCGTAAATACATTTATTTGTCATTTTTTCAGCACAAAAGTACCAACTATATTAAAAAATAAAATCTTTAATCTGCTTTTTATATAACTTTTAGCGATTAATCAGTTGGTACAATGCGATATCGTCACAGTTCTGACGAAAACCTTTTTTATTTATATTCAGTTTTCCCATAACTCAAAAGAAAGTTCTTATTATTATTCTTAAAACCTGGAAAAAAGATTTTTAGTCGCTATCCAAAGACGGTTTTCAAAACCCATTGAATTTGAAGTTCCAAATTCTTAAATGAATTACTCAGAATTGGTAAACTATTTTTATTCGAACTCATTTTCTCCCAATTCAGAAACCTACTATATCTCGCAAGTTAGTTTTTATTTTTTGTTTGGACTAAAAATTACACTTTTTATTATGATCTGCAGCTAAGCCTGTTCCAATTTTAGGTTCCTGTCACTTTGAGATTGTAAACTTCCACATTTTGTTTCTCGGAACTGGATCTTTTTTTTATTCATACTTTTCCGGCCTTAATGCAGAAACACCTTAGCTCTGGAGTAAAATTTCGTTTTGTTTCGTTCTCCTGAAAAATTTAAAATTAGTCGATTATTTAGTTCTATACTATAAAACTTCATTTCAAGATTAGTTACTTTTTTGTTTATGCTAAATTCCAGAGTATAAGCTATAAGAGCACCGCTTTGTAGCTATTTTTACAAGAATATACATAATAACGTAAGAATAAAAAATTATTAGGTCTTTAAATTAATCGGTGCCTTCAATTTGATGTCTTGAAATTCTTAGTCAAACTTGAAATTTGTTCTGCCTTGATGTAATTTTGAAGAGCGAAACTTAATATTTAAAACACAATAGGTGGTGGCCTTCCGGATCTTACCACAAAAATCAGTTGTGAATACAATGATGTCTGACAAGGAACATTTGAGTTCCTGAATTTTTTGTGTTACAAAAAAAAAATTTAAGCCAAGGCGACCGAAATGATTTAGTTAGCATTACAAGAATATAATGTGAAAAGACAATTACCAGAGATTTTACTACGATTAGGCTTTTTGAATTGGAATGCAAAAATAATGTAGTATCTGAAATAATGCTTTTTCGACGCAATTGCATTCGCCTATGCCGCCACCTATGATATTGTGTTTTAGCTATTAAGGTTTGCCCTTTAAAACTACCTTAGGACAGCGGCGTAGCCAGGGGGAGGACTTGGAGGGCTCAAGCCCCCTCCGAAACTAAGTCTTTTTATTATTCAATTCCCTTTTCCCCCACTCTTTACCTAAATTTCTGATTGTCGGTTGGGTGCTTTTCCATTAAGCTACTAGAGATATTGAGAGTAGAATCATTTTTTTGGACTACTCGCATTATTATACCTGGTGTTACAAATGAAATTTGTCACAGTATCTGTATTATCATCAGAGTATACCAGAATTTCTTAAAGAATTTATAGACTAGATGGAGATATGAATTAAAGTTTTTCTGAAAAAACTATTCGGGTATTCTTTGATGATAATACAGACTCCTTGAGAAATTTGATTATGTAACAACTGAAAAAAACAATTCGTTTATTTCTGAAAAAGGAATCTTCTTTCGATCTCTCTAGTAGCTTAATGGGAAAACACCCGACCAGCAATAGGAAGTTCTGTGTTTCGATTCCCAGCAGATCGAAAGGTGATGATATTTTTTCAGAACAAAATAATGCAGTATCTCAAATAATGCTTTTTCGCCTAAGATATTGTATTTTGGCTATTAAGTTTCGCCCTTTAAAACTACCTTAGGACAGCGGCGTAGCAAGGGGGAAGGCTTCGGCGCGGCTCAAGCCCCCTCCGAAACTAAGCGTTTTTATTATTCAATTCCCTTTTCCCCCACTCTTTGCCTAAACTTCTGATTGCTTGTCGGGTGCTTTTCTATTAAGCTACTAGAGATGTCGAGAGAAGAATCATTTTTCAGGAATACAGGCATTATTACACCTGGTGTTACAAATGAAAATTTTCAAGGTATCTGTATAATCATCAGAAAATAGCAGAATTTCTTGAAGAATTTATAGACTAGATGGAGATATTAATTAAAGTTTCTGTTAAAAAGAAATTCTGTTATTCTTTGATGATAATACAGATTACTAGAAAAATTGGACTTGTAACACCTGGTCTAATAATGCGTCTATTTATGAAAAAGGATTCTTTTCTCGATCGACCGGTAATCAGAAGTTCTGTGTTTTGATTCCCAGCAGAGCAAAAGGTGATGTTTTTTTCAGAAAAAATTTAATTGAAATTTTTTTTATTCATAGCTCTATCTAGTCTGTAAAGAAGTTAAGAGATTCTGTTATTTTCTTATGATAATAGAGATTGTTTCAAAAATTTGAATAGCCCTAATCGCAAAAATCATAAAAGAATGCAATTGCGTCCAAAAAACATTATTTACGGTACTGCATCATTTTTGAATTCCAATTCAAAAAGCATCATCATAGTGAAATCTTTAGTACCAAATATTAAAGTACAGGCGTGAGGCTTCGCTGAAATAATTTCAGAAGAAAATGAGGGGTGCAAGCTCTTTTGGTTTGATCTCACTTCAAGCCCACCGTGTTAAAGGAAGTAATTTACAATCAAATTTCTCAATTTTCTTTCTAGGAAAATACGTTAATTTACAAAATTAATGAGATTCGTCCCACCATCAATTTGTGAGGTAGCTTTTGCAAAGGTTCGGGAAAGAAAAAGAAAATAAAAGAATGGAAAGGTTACGAACTCGGTTCAATGCGCCAAAAGTTCGGATCGGAACCCCGTCACCCCGATCTGATCTCTGGGCACTGGGTAAAAGATAACGCCGGGTTCACCGCGTAAATATCGCAGAGAGAATTCCGAAAGTTTCACAGCACAGTAATGGAGTATATCCTTCTCCAGTTCCTTCTCCATTAACGTTATTCGTTATAGTGTGGAAGAAGTAGGAGAGGTGGATAAGCTGGCAGAGGTACTGAATCTACTTATCGCAATGGATACTTCACTCGTGTACAATCTTCGTACTTGCAACGAATTTGCAAATACATAAAGAATCTAACTTCTTCCCTGATATAATTCTGCGCAATTTCGCATAAATTTTTAAACCCTAGGAACGTTTCTCAAAGCGCATAAATGTTCAAAACGACATATTTACCACAGAGAAAAAACTAAAAAAAATTAGAGCTTGTGGCTTAATTTTTGCATGAAACGACTTTTTTTAACTCAAATATGTCAATTATATCAAAAGACATTATTTTTATCTACTTTGAATATGGAAAAAATTGTGATCTTTCATTAAAATAGAGTAAAAAAGTCCTTTAAATAAAATAAATGTAGATAAAGTCAAGAATACAATATGAAATGCCTTAAGTTCCTAAGATTACTAGTCGAAAATGATTGGTTTGTTTAAAAAATAGATAAATTTTTAAATAAAAAAGATTTTCTACAAAAATAGATGAATTTTCAGCTCAAAAAGAAGAATGGCCGGCAACAGTGTTATGTTTTTGAAATTCAGAGTCAAATCAGTCAGAATATATATAAATTTTCAAAAAGAAATTAATATATCTAAAGAAAAATTAATTTTTAACAAAAAAATACGATTTTTCTACCAAAACAAATTTTCAATAAAATAGTACAATTTTCGATCCAAAAATATAACTTTAACAACATAGTTGAATTGTCAATAATATTATAAATTATCTACCAAAAAAGGGACTTTTAAATAATTAAATTACTTCTTAACTAAGAAATTAAATTTTTCAAATAAACCTCGAATAGTTAAAATTTTCGTTTAGAAAATTATTTTCCCTAAGAAGGACGAATTTTCAACAAATACATTACATTCTCGACCAAAATAATAAATACAACAATACATTTGAATTATTAGGAAAACAATTAAATGTTAGAGAAAATAGTTCAATATTTAACCAGATAGTCAATCAAACAGTTAATTTATCTAGCTGAAAAGTCAAATTTTCCAATGATATTAGAATTTTTAGCAAAAAAGTTAATTTTCAATCAAAAGAAATATGAATGTTCTACCACGGAAGATTACTTTTTTATCATTAAAAATAATAATAGTTCAATTTTCAATACAATAGTCGGATTTTTAACCAAATAATTGAATTTTTAATCTTCAATGATAAATTCTCAATCAAATTATCAAATTATGAAATAAAAAAGACGAAACATCAATTAAAATCAGTTTAATTTTCATCCAAAGAGTTTTGAATTTTTTCATGAAAAGATGATTTTTAAATGAAAAAGATGAATTCACAACTAAAACAAAATTCAACGAAATACTCTAATTTTCAACCGAAAATGAATCTTCAACTAGAAAATTTTCAACAAAGCAGTTCAGATTTCAACGAAGTACTTCAATTTTCAAACAGGAAAAAATATTTCTTACTGAAACATGTGATAGATAATTTTTAAAATACAAAAATATTCTAAATTTGTATTACAAGCAATTGATTTTAACCCCAACTAAACCAGATAAACTTTCAACCAAGATCACCTTTCTACCAAAAAGACAAATTTTCAATAAAATATATGAATTTTTTAATCATAATAGTTAAATTTTCAACTAAAAAAGATTACTTCTCAATCAATAAGATTAATCAGAAACAAATAATAATAATAATATCAATAATCAATAATAATATATCAATAACGACGTTATTTTTTCAACAGTATTACTTGCCGTAATAATTAATTTAATTTAAAGAATAACTCCGTTAATAATATTTTCAATAATAATAATCAGAAAAAAGATAATAATTTGCAATTATAAAATGAATTTTTAACAAAATAGTTTTTTCAACTAAAGAGATGATTAAAGATTTTAACAAAATAAATTACTTTTTTGCTAAAAATATGATTTTTCATCCAATTATAAATTATTTCAATTTTTTGTATGTAGAATTATTTTATTAAAAAAAATTAAGAGTTTTTCAGCTGAAAAGTCGGATTTTGCGCAGAAAAAAATTTGAAAAAATCTAGTTTTAATCCAAAAAACAAGAAATTTCAACCATGAAAAATAACTTTTGTACAATAAATTATGAGCTTTCAATAGATTAAGAAAACAATTCAATTGTCAACAAATTTGTTGTATTTTTAAACAAACAGATGAGTTTTTAACCTATGAAGATGAATTTTCAACTAAATGGTAAAAGTTTTAAACAAAAAATAATATACTTTAAGCACAATCGGTTGTACTTTCAATCAAAGTTTTGAATTTCTAAAGTTAAAATATTCATAACATTTTTTTTTTTTAAAGAGTTTAACCTTCAATCAAATAGTTTACTTTTCAACCACAAAATATGAGTTCTTAACGAAAAATGTAACAGTGACATCCCAGTCCCAAAAACATTAAAATTTTCATCAAAACAGTTAAAAAAAGTTAAATCCTTAACTACAACAGGTTAATTTTTAACGAAAATAGTACATTTTTAAAAACGAAAAGAAGGGAAACATGGGAAAGAGTATGGAGTATGCAATAATAATTTATCGAGTTTTCGAATCTTATATCGAGTGTCTTCTTTTTAAATATGAAAGTTTGTTTTTGATAAGATTATGTTACCTCTTGATTGAATAGATTTAATTATATAACGAATGTAATTATAATCGGTACCTCGTTTCCATAACTGCGGGCTATTCTTTCCTTGTTGACTTAAACTTAAGTTTAACGGAAAATTCTGCAAGCTCTACGTTACAAACCGATTCGAAAGGATACTTATTATTCCATTCAGATTTCGTT
This sequence comes from Druon quercuslanigerum, assembly GCA_010014905.2. Lineage (NCBI taxonomy): Eukaryota > Metazoa > Arthropoda > Insecta > Hymenoptera > Cynipidae > Druon > Druon quercuslanigerum. Next base: position 12,945 of record JAAAKG020163107.1, read on the forward strand.
CTGAACTTTAATTCAGCGTTAATGATAATCACAGTTTCCCGCGTTTAACGATAGTTTTATGAAAATTTAGGAAAATTACGATATTGAGGTTTCCAACTTTCCTGGAATCTTTTCCTTAAATATGGGAATTAGAAAAGTTTTAAATTCTTATGATAAATAATATTTCCGATGTTTTGTTTGCTTTGGTAGCTCTACATTTAAATAAAAATTGAATATTTCTTTTCATTGATTACCTATTTAGCAGTCCCCTAAGTCCCGTTAACAAGTTCGAAGTAAGTGTCCTAGTAATTCGGCCAACCGTGTCCCTTTTGATTACATCGAGATTTTCAAATAAGATATAGCTTTCCCTAGGGCTAATTCAACCTACCGTGAACAAGTCAAAGTTTTTTGTTACTGTGTATAAAACCCTGCCCTACACCATTCGACTGTAAATGATTTAGCTTTTTCTTCGAAGAAATCAAAGATTAATTCATTATCAATAATTTGAATTACTAATAGTAACACAAAATAGAAATTTTAAATATATATTTGCTTTTTAAAGTTTTTTTGAATTTCAACAATTAAATTAGAGCTAAAATTAGGTTCTGGGATCTAAGAACAAGGAAATAAGCATTATCAATTTGTTTTTAAACATAGTTCAAAAACATTTTTTCAGATTTTAAATGTGCCAAACAAGAATTTAGAGATTTTTTTTGTATTTTAAAGGATTTTATAAAATATTTGGATGCGGAAATCTTTCATTGTTTTAAAGTAATTGTAATCACTTCAAAATTTCCTAAATTCATAAATATCTTTCAAACTGAATAAAATGCCTTAAAATATTCCATACTCTTTTCGATACTTTATGTAATCTTTTGAAACGTTTTTCAATATTTTGACAATTTCTTCAAAGCTGAATTTTTCAATAAGCAAAATTATCTTACATTTTCCTAGGTAAGTCACGAACATTATTTTATTTTGTTGAAACCTTTAATATTTATTCAAAAGCTTCTAAAGTTTAATTTTTTAATTTTTAGGAACCTGCATTTTGTTCAAAATTTGTTTCTAAATCCTATTAAGTTCAACATTATTTTTCAATGTTTTTAAATCCTCTAGATATCTCTTGAATTTACCTAAATTAAAAAATTGTAATGTCCCAAATTCAAAGATTTGGTTTTCAAAAAAATTCCTTTTTGAATGATATCAGAACTTCTTAATCGTTGACATATCTTCAAAGTTATTAGAATTTTTCCTACGTCCTCGTTTATATATTTTATTGAAATTAATTTTTTAAAATAAACAAAAAAATCATGAACTTTTTTTCAAGGAATCTAAAGAAATTTGTTTGATTCTCTTGAAACTTCCTTGAATTATTTCAAAACATTTTTTATTGTTTATAAATATTATCTTATAATTAACTTTTCTTAATGAAAAACCATTTGAAATTTTTACAAGAATCGTGAGATTAACTTTTCTATTTTTTTAAAACTTTTTAAAATGAAGTTTTCTGAACATTTATTCAAGTCCTGTAAAATTAAAAAAATATCTTAAAATTTTCAAGATCTTTCTCAACACATTTTGAAATCTTCTCTAATCTTTTAAAATTATTCAAAATCTACTGATTTTTTTTTTAAATTCTGGAAAATAAGTTTTTCTTCATAATTTAATCTTGTTTATCTCTTGGAAAATGTAAGAATTACTTCCTAATATTGAAAAATTATTTGCAAGTTAAATTTTTTTTATCAATATGAGTTAAAAGAATTTCGAAATAAATTTTATCATGAAATGAAATTACTTCTTTGGGAATTTTAACTTACAATATTGATGAAGCAGAAATTCGGTTTTTTTAATGGATAAGCACAGTCACTGAAAGTCTTTTTCACTCAGTTTCAGAACCAATCAGGTTTTCTAAAAAAGTGTGTCCATGATTTTCGAGATATTTATTTTCGTGAAAAAAAATCGTGCCTGTACATAAGAAATCAGGAAAGTATCAAATAAAGCGGAATTCCGCCTTCGTATAACTGATAAAGACGGTTTAACCCTTTTCACTCACCCTAACGGACAACATTTTTTGGGATCTCTGACCCTAATGGCTCCCCTATTTTCTTGTGAAAAGTTACACTCTTAATTGAAGTTGGGGATGATTCATAAAATCTAGGGTAAGGAAACCGTGAATCTGCAAAGGGCAGGTTTAAAAAATCGTTAAAAAATTTAATGGAATGTGCATAATAGAATTATATGGTATGATAAGAATCTTCACGAAGGTATGTGGGAAATATTTTTCTTCGGGATTTCCAGTGGAGGTTATCAAATAGCATTGGTCGAGCTTTAATATTTTGCCAAATATATCTGAAAACTAGGACATCCTTTTATTGACAAAAGAAATGGTGTGTTTCCCTAACAAAAGAATAAATTGTTTTAATAGAATTCATAGAAAATATTTTTAAAACGAACAAAGGTTTTTTTTAAATGTCGTTCAATAAACAATTTTTTAAATATAGCAATTTTTTATAAATATGCAAGTGAATTTAATATCTCAATAATAATCCTGTCTGTATTTGAAACTTGTTAAACTTATTTTGGAAAATTATTATTTCAATTAAAAGTATTTTTTTAATAAATAGAAATAGCCAAAGGTTACAAAATTTTAAAAATGGCTAGAGATTGATTTTTTAATTAAAAATGTTTCTATTTCACAAATGGTGCAGTTTAAATTCCGCAATCCTACAAAGTGTGTCAATTTCTCTCGTGTTTTTCGTCAAAGAGAAATTTATTTATCTTGAAAAATTCTGTGGCGCTTTTAATTAATTATACTGAATGAGAAATGTTTATACCTAAAACATTTACGATTTTTCTGTCTTCAAATTAAAGCGGTTTAGGATTAATCATTCTTTTGAATTTTAAGTTTTTTAGAAAAAGAGTTTTAGGTCTCCGAGCTTTCGAGTTTAATCGCTTTAGAATTGTCACGTTCTGATGTTTTAATTTGAGAAACGGGAACCTCAGAGTGTCATGTGCAAAAATTCGCATAGAAATATGTCACTCACATGGTGTTCGGCATCAATTTCCATACATTTTCGTTTAAATGGCTCCCCCTACTAGAGCATGTTTCTTTTGAAGCAACAAAGACCGCTAATTTTTATAAATAAAAAGGTTTATTTTATGTAGCATGTTATTTTTTATAACTGGTTTGGGGGCCCCTGAATACTTTTGAAAATTTTTGTGTTAAGGGGTAAAAAGGGATTAAAGAATTTATTTCGAAGTGACCTCGTTCTATACATTATACTAAAATAATTCCTTAATTCGTAAAGGAAATGCAACCTTTCTTTCGTCGATGAAACAATATCCTAGGTTATTAGGTTAATAACCAGGGTGTCTGCCTAATGAATAATTTTAAATTCTGGGCTATATTTTAATTTTATCTCAGTCAACTTCAATAACTTTAAAAGATTTGATTGATTTTAAACAATTTTTATAGATTTAAAGACATTTCTGAACGTTTTGAAAAATTTATAAGATTTATGATTTGAAACAGGAAGTTTTTGAAAAGAATTAGGGTTCTGAGTTCAAACCTCAAATCATTTTTATCTTTGAGAATTGCAATTCTGCATTTTAACATATAATCATGAAAAGAATTATAATTCTACATTTCAACAACATTTTTGTTAATGCACTTCTTTTAAGTCAGAATTAAAATCATTTGACGAAATTCCCGTTCTACGTCAAAAATGATTTGCTCCTACTCAAACAGTGATTCCAAAGTAAAAATTAATAATTCTTCACGGAAATTCACTGTACCAAAGACTAAATTATAATTCTTTGAGAATTTTCCCAAAGTCTAAATTATAATTCTTTATATATTTTATATCTTCTTTTATATTTTTTCTATATATATATTCCATGTAACAACTCCAAATCATACATACTTTAGGAAATGCTTTTTCTCAAAGCCAAAATAACAATTTTTTAGTAAATGTACATTGTACCTATCTCTACTCAGAATTATAATTTTTTCCGAAAATTCATTTTTGCAAGACAGACTTGTGATTTCTTCGCAAAATCAAAATTGTTTCCCAAATTCCATGTTCCAGCTTAAAAATGGCATAATAAAGTATTGAAAACCATTTTTAATATGCATATCTTTACATTAGAGAGAAAAATCCTGATCATTTCTCGATTTTGTCGTGCTCATGTCCCGTTGCTACCAATTTCCCGGTCATATAGTCTTGCTGACAATAATCCCCTAGAAATGATTTTTATAGATTATAAATGAGTGAGAGCGAGCAGTAAGGAGTGGGAAGAATGGGAGGAAGAATAGGTAAGTTTCGTTTAAAAAAAAAAATTGGGTGAGTGGAAACGAAAATGGGAGAGGAGAAATGTTATTGTTAGAAGTTTTAGAAAATAATAAAATAGAGAATAATTTGTATAGAGATAAAGAATAGAGTCATGAGAAGAAGAGGAGAATGGAAAATTAGGATCATGGAGAGAAAGAAGGATGAGGGAAAGAAGAAGAGTGAAGAGAGTGCGGAGGGGGTGGGTTGGAGCGAGGCGTGAAATTCTTTTTCAGAGGGAGGCTTAACAGTATAGGGGGGGGGGGGGCAAGGAGAGGGAGAATGCAAAGGAGAACGAGTGAAGTGGTTCGTGGAAAAAGCGCTAATCGTGAGTGAGGACGATAATGGGATGGGTAGGAAAAAAAAGGGGTAGAGATGTAGTAGTGTAGGGATAACCATAAGATAAGATAGCACGAGAACAAGGAGAAGGGCCGATGGCAGGAGTGAGTGTAAACCATAATAAGAGGGGAATGGAAATTAATAAGGTAAGTAATAAGGTATAGAACAAGGAACATGAAAAGGGGGAGAGATGATAGATAGTAGGGGAATGGAGGGAAGGAACTAGTAGGGATAAGTTGCGTTAGTATTATCGATTGTTTATAAGGCAAAGGGAGAGGTGTGGGAAGGATTAATTGCGTGCGGCCTACTTGACTCAGTTGCCTAGAATTTCATCGTGATTTAAAAAAATGTCTTTTATTCATTCTCTATAGATAGACGCCAATTATAGTGGTAGGAAGAAGGAGTGATGGGTAAATAGGACAATGAATGGGGAGGAGTTGAAGAGATTATAGTGGCGGAACAGTACATTGGGTGAATTAAAACAGCTAGATGAAGGGGTAGGTTATGCGTGGGTCAGAGGTGTTTAGAGGGTTCACGGAAGGGGATTGTTGAGTATAAGTGCGATAGTGCAAGTGTGTTTAAAAGATAATGGGAGAAGGCCGGAAACACAAAGGATAGGAAGAGGGTCAGGAGAAGGAGATGGGAGAAGCGCAGGGGTGAGTGTGAACGATAATGAGAAAACAAGGAAATGGCAGATATATGGAAATGGGTTAGAAGAATGTATGGTGGTTGGAAATTAGTAGGAGGGGTTGGGAAAGGGTGAGGAAAATAAGGATAATGATGGATAAGTAGATCAGTGTGGTTGGAGTAAGTAGTTAAAGGGTTAAGGGTTGAAGGGCAAAATAAAAAGGATAACTGTAGTTTATGGAATAGGGAGGATATGGAATAGGGGTAGAGCGGGGAGTAAAAAGGGTATGCGAGGAAAGGGCGAAGAGCGAAGAGGCGGGGGGGGGGAATTTCCGATGATGAATGCAATAGTACTGAAAGCCAAGAGTTGGTTGAAGAAAAAAGGGATAAGGTACAAGAGAGAGGGAGAGGGAAGACATGTCATCCATTGTGGCTTCCACATTTTCTATAAAAATTAATTTTAATTAAGAAAAGTGTCTACTCTGCATACATTTTGATGCTCGCCTCTACAGTTTCAAATCTAGACTGCAGAAAGTGGGCCGACCTACATATCATTACAGACTCTGAGAACTTTCTCTTATCTGAACGAAATTTCTCTCGAGAAAGCAGAATATTTTTCTTCTCGCGAATTCAACATGCTGTCCTTCAATTATGTAAATGCCCAAGTCAAAGTCTAGGTCCGAACGCTTAACCTATGCAGGACCTGCAACATTTTTAACTTATGGCTCCATTCGCTCCTGGTCAGAAAGCAATCGTCGCTGTCGTCGTAAAACATGCAGCAGTATTTACAGCTCTACATCTCAGCTCTTCTTCGATAAAATGAGTTTCGGCCCCTATACCAAATGCTACTCTATACGAGCTGAATGCCGTGTAAACTCTGTGTTTTGTTGAGACAGAAAACAGAAACCGCTGCGTCAGTTGATCGGTTTTCGTCCAGTGAGTGGAATAATCATTGGATTCCGACAGAGGCAACGAATCAATCTGCAAAAGAAAGACAAATGAAAAAAGAAGGGGAAAAAAAAAGTAGAGAAGCAGGAGCGCTTGATAGGAAAAGAAAGAGAAAGGTCGTCTTGTTGAAGCTGGACAGTAAACACCCCTCAAGGGGCCGTTTATTAACTACGTCACGCTATGTTGAAAACTTTTTCCACTCCTCTTCTTCTTCGTCACGGATCATCACACAAAGCTTGAACCGAACCAGGGTCACGTCACAAATAAGGACACTCACAACCCTCTTTATAAGTCAAAATTTGTTGTTTTTTTTATTTGATAAACCCCTAAAATAAAACACTATAGATGCCAAGATAATATTATAACAGACATCAAACAATGTTAAATAAAGTGAAGGCAAGCATAAAGAGCATGGGCCTTAATATTAATGCAAATAAAAAAAAATATGGTGTTCGAAGGAAAGAGTGAGAAAACAATATGTAACATTGTATTAAATAATGAGAGAATCGAAAAAGTTTATAAAATCGTATACCCTGGTAGCTTATTTACTAGGGACGGAAAGATAGATAAGGAGTTAGATAGACGCATAAATGAAGGTAAGAAGGTTATTTGCAGAGAAGGGCCCCTTCTCAGAAGTAAAAATATTTTAAATAAAGAAAAAATGGCAATACATAATTCTATATTTGTACCGACTGCAGTATACGGTAGCGAGACATGGGCCTATCAAGAAAAAGATAAGAGTAAAACTAATGCGATTGACATGAGATTCTTGAGCATAATAGGCGGGAAAACTCTCATGGGAAAAGTGAGTAACGAGATCGTTCTCAAAGAATGTGGTGTAGAAGAGACACTAGTTGATACATGGGAAAGAAATCGGTTAAGATGTTTTTGTCGTGTTGAGAGTATGAAAGAGAAACAAATAACGAAACAAATGTATCAAGGTAAAGTAAATAGCAGCGTGACCAGAAGCAGACCGCTGAAAGAATGGTTAGAATGAGTGAATGAGACCCTAGTTAGAAGAGACATAAGAAGCCACTGAAACACGAGAGTCTGCAAGAAAAAATGCATGGACGTGAAAGAAGCTAGAGAAGTATGCCAGAACAGAAAAGTATGGCGGCAACTAGTTAATAAAAAGAGTGTCAGTCGAGTGAATGACGCCGGAAAAAAAATACCTTGGATACTAATGGGCCCAAGTGGGGAACCCCGCATGACCACTTTGTCAGGACCTTCACTTGGGGTGATTGCTAGAGATATAGATCAGCAACCGGGGTCGGAGCAGTGTTGCAGACCGCACGTGTTATTTAAGTAAATAACACGATAGTTCTAGATCAATCTAAAAATTCTATAATCCCTTCCTCACTTTACACTCTTCCCCACCGGGTCAGTCACTCCTACCCCAAAAGGAAAACGGCTTAATGGTGTAATAATAATGATAGCCCAAAGAGCTTTAAGAACAGGTCAAATAGAGTTATTTAATTCACGAAAATAGGGGAAAAATAAGGGAATAATTTCTTTTAAATAAATTATAAAAATAGTTAAATTAATTAAGGAATCTAATTAATTAGTTATTTTGAAGTCAAAATATATTGCATTTTAAACGAACATAATAATTAATTTTAGACAAAAATGTTTTACTTACAAACAAGTAGTAATACTTTTAAGTGAAAGAGAAGCATTTTGAGGCAATTTTAATCAAAATATATAATAAATATTATAAAATTTTTTGAAATTTATACTATTTTCTTAATCACCTTTAGATGATTAAAGATTCAATTATTTTCTGCCAAATTCGTTCCCTTGTTAATAGTTTTTAGTTAAAACTTATTCTATTGAACTTTTTTTTAAACATATTTTTTGGTTCAAATTCAACTACTTGATTAAAAATTTGTTAAACATTTTACTTATTGGTTGTAAATGTAACTGTTTTACTGAAATTTCATTTTTTTGTTTCAAAGTTATTCATATAACTGCAAATTTAAGTATTCTTCTTGTGATTGGAACTTGATTGTTTTGGTTGAAAACTCAACTATTTTTCTGAAATAAAGAATTTTGTTAAAAATACCTATTATTAGTTAAAGATTTATGTCTTTGGTTCAAGATTCAGAAAGTGAAAAAATTGAATGTTTCTATTTTTCATAAAATAACATAGTTCCTCAAAAGTCTATCCGAAGACGTACTCGGTTAACAGTTTTTGCGTTCTCCTGCAAAATTTTTCGAATAAGGGTTAGCCCCTTATGGTTCCCAACCGTTCATATATATAGGTATACTTTTTATTCAACTACATAATTGAAAAATCTTCTTTTTAGATGAGAAATTAAGCAATGTTATTTAAAATTCAATTATTTTGTTTAAAAGGTAATTTCTATCGAAAATGCAACTTTTTCGTTAAAAATTTGTCCCTTTGCATTGAAAACTCATCTTTTTTTGTTGAAAATACAACTTACTTATAAAAACCTTGTCTTTTTGTCTTGAGAAATCAATTATTTGTTTAAAAACTAAACTGCTTGTGGTTGAAGTTTAACCTTTGTTGTTTGAAACTTTGTCCATTTGGTTGAAAATTCATATTTTAAGGTGAAAATTCTACTACTTGGTTCAAAATTCAACCACTTTATAAAGAGTTCCTGACTAAGGGGGGGGGGGTTACCTAATTGTGACGTTACCTTGAGGGGTTCAAGCTTTGTGTGCTGACCTGTGACGAAGAAGAGAAGGATAGGAAACAGTTTTTTATCTGTGAAAATATTTTCCATGTACAATGTCACATCTCCCCCCTCTACGTCATAAAACCTGTTAACTCCCCATATACCTGGACGTTTAACTTAGTTTTGAAACGGCCGTGGTACTGCCCCCCCCTTCCCCCCCGTGGAAGTGTGGCATAGTTTTTAAACTGCCCCTAAGACGTTGCCTCCGTTCCGGGACCTAATCCTGGGGCGAATACGCTCCAAGTCTCGACCGGCAAGGAGTCGAGGAACTCTCCAGGGTGGACATCCGCGAAAAGTCTCGTCCCCACGAATTCCTGGGATCAATGCGTCAGTGCACCAAAACGCCTGCGCCGCCCTCAACCCCCACCGATGCTTGTTCCGGTGTGTATCCTCCACCCTCACTTAGTGCGACTCCCATCGGCGGCTGCTCGAACCCTCGGAAATTCTAAACCGTTCGCGCCTGTGCATGGAAAGCAGGGCCGAGAGGCGAAAGGAAAGTTCGCGGATCCGGCCTAAGGGATTGTAGGGCTGATGGGTACTAACCCTTCGCGCGCCAGGGTTCGAGTAACACCGAGTGTTCATTCGCGCGATTTAAACTGCTGGAAATAAAAAAATATAAAAAAAGTAAAAAAAACTCAGTTCTTGCCCTGGAGTTCCAGGATCTGATATCACACGAGTGAAAGCTGTCGAGGAATAAACGCTGGCTCGTCAACCTCCCTGACATACTTCTTAAGAAAACTTTAAAGTCGAGACAGTGGCCACTTAATTTTTTACCCCTACATCTGGCTAAGATTTTCAGCTTCTCAGAACCATTGGTGAAGAGGAAGATGAAGTTAGGTGATTGTCAGTGACAAGAAGTTTTAAAAAGTGCGGTAAAGTGAGGAAAGTGCTCGTGAGGAGTGATCAAACTTTACAGGTGTCTTAAGTTTGACACCGGTGGGACAAGTGCGGGGTATCATGTGTTGTTGGGAGCATCCCTCCGTGGAGGGTTGATGACGTGCCGACAATTAAAATTTGGCCTATTGTGTATCTCATCATCAGGCAGAGGTCCCGCGTACCATACTTGGAAGTAAGAAAGTGAGTCAATTGTTTATCATCGTTAATTAGCTTTCTAAGCCCCACCGGCATGGTTCTCTTGACGTTTGATCTACGAATTAGGTCTTGGTGATGGAGGTGGTTTTTATAGCGTGAGAGATAAAGTGGTGACATTTCTTTGAGATTGCACCATTGCGGCTTTAAAACAATCGCTGTAAAAGTGCGGTAAAGCGTACGTGAAGGGATTAGTGCTGAATCAGTTTTATATAGGAGTTTACACTTTCGTTCGGAGATTGCTTTTTTGATTGAGAGGCTAAAAAGTTCTCAAGTGTTGAGGTAGGTCAAGAAAGGATTTAGTTGCAGCAAAAGTGAGACAATTTGTTGTCACAACAAAATTATGGTTCCATCAAGAAACAATTCTGTCTCAGATGAGATTGAGTTTATTTGTTGTTGTTTAGTGTAGTCCCAACTGAAGAGATATATGCCTGGTTAACAAAATAAATGCGCTTTGTTTCGTTTAACAGGTAGCGAACCAAAAGCCTTAGGAAAAGGCTGTAGAAACTCTTACAATAATAATGTAAATAGCTCGAAAAAATATCAAGTAAATTCAAAATAGGAAGAGTTACGAGAATTTAATTTGGTTTTGTGAATTGCTCAATCAAACACTAAATCTCTGAATTTGTTCATCAAGACATTTTCCTCAGAATCATGAAAGCGAATGGAAAGTGGATTCCAATTTAGTTTTAATGTATTAAACTGCAAAAAAAATCTAAACCCAATTTCGTTTCGGAATTGGAAAATTCAATCTGGTACATTCCATATAAAACTTTATGTGTAGAATTCTTTAACAATATATGGGTGAAAGTCATAAAGTTGACAATACCATGTCCCTGGAATAGTATATGATTGTACGTAAAAGAGAAATTGATAAAATATGATTAAATGTCATCCGGTAACATCTCTATAACTATTTTTTTTCAAAAATAATGACATTGTACCTTTAAAAAAGCCTAACATCTAATTATTAAATACCCGTATTTTTAGAGGAATAATTGCCGAATTACAAATTAATTGTTTTTTATCGTTTTCAGTTTTAGTTTATGAGTTATAATCACTTTTTAAATATTCGCGAGTTTTATGTCATTCAATAACAAAAAGATTTTCTTAATTAATATTATGGCTTAAAAGCTTAATGTTCATACTTAAACTATATAATATTAAAGCTTATTAAATAAACTTTATGGAATAAAAATTAAATTCTATAAAAAATCTCGCTGTCGCTATTCAACACGTTCTTATTATTAGAAACAGCATTTTCTGGAGGTGTTTTTATAGAAAAATATGAGAATATACATCAAATAAAGATATTTTTAAAACGATAAAATTTGTATTGCATAAATTCATCATTCGGTAATACAGAAGTAATGTGAAACAAATGAATTTAGTTAAAAGACGAAAAATAATCAATATTACACTCACTTTTTAATTTAAAAATAATTATAAATAAATTAAAATAATTGTCTAACTTTTAGTATAATGTTTTGTAACAATAATATGTTTTCTAAAAACATAAAATTAATAAATAAACATAAAAATATAAAACTAATAAATGTTATATTAAGAACTATTTGGATAAGAAAGACTCATCAAATTCCATAAAAACTAATGATATTTTCTAAAATCCTGGAAAGTTAATTAAAAGTTTTGAGGGCATTTAAAACTCATGAAAATCATTGAAATGCTCGAAAATCTGATACAATCTCTTTAATGTCCCGTATAATCTTTTGGAATGTCTGTGTCTAAAGATCGTTAAATTATTAAATCCTTTAAAAATTCTTGGGACCTTTAAAAATACCTCAAAATATTTGTTTGAATACATTTAAATAATTTGAGATTTTTAAAAGCTCTTTATAATATTTCTCAAAATTCCTTAAAATACTTAAAGTTTTGTAAAATTCTTTGAGATCCTGCAACGATCATTGAAATACCTTATTTCGAAAATTTAAAATCAGTAAGTCTATAAAGTCCTCAAAAATCACATAAACTCCCGTGAAATTTCTTGACATTTTTTTTGAAATATTTGGAAATATTCGAAACTTTCTGAATTTCTTTTGAATATTTTTAAAAACCTGTTTAAACCTTTAGTGTCTTACCAAAAATCCTTCATCCTTGTGATATTCTGATAAAAATTCGTTGACATTTTGTGAAGTCCCTTAGAATCATTGAAAATATCCGGAAAGCTTTCAAATCGTACAGTAATCCTTTGAAATCATTATAAGTCTTCGGAAATTTTTTGCAACCCTATTTTTTTTTAATTTATGAAAATCTTTTACAATATTTAAAATAATATTAAATCCAAGATTGCTTTTCGAAAAATCACATACAAACTGAGGTCATGAAACAAGCAAAAAAATAAGAATTTTATTCTGTTATTCATTGATTTAATTAATTGTGTCATAAAGTATAATGAAAAGAAAATTTTATATCTTAAATCTCGAGAAGCAAATAGAATAGTTAGTTTCATTCAGAAAAAATCATAAATTATTTATATTAAAGAAATTTCATGTAATATAAAAAATCGTAATTATAAAATAAGAGAAAATAATTATTTTTACACTTAACGTGATTAATATGAATAGGAAAAAAATGTTTTTATGTTGATCTGAAATACTTTTCTTTCATTAAATTCAAAATAGAATAAAATCCAACTTTTTGAGTTTTATTCATACATAATCTATAGTTATTTATTTGTGTTTTGAATGATAAAAAGTTTGGATTTACTTAATTATATCAAAATCAAGTTTGGATAAAAAGTGGGATGATATTCAAAAATACAAAATTTAACTTTTAAACCAATCTTTGTGCAAATCTTTAAAATAAAATTTCTGAAACCTTAAAAATTTTCTCTCGACAAAATTCAAAGACTTTGAAGATAAAAGAAAATACTACGATAATAATCAGCATATATTTAAACATGTCTTTTACAAGTTGTTATGTTTGCTCATTTAATTGTGAGTATCTCAATGATTGATTGCGAATAGGGGTCAACTGCCCAATTTGTCAATTTAACTGAAATAATCTTATGTTAAATAATTTACGTATATATGAAATTCATATTTAATAGATATTGATTACCAGCGACGAAAGGGGAGATTAAATAATATAACATCACGGCTTATACTACCTCTGAATATCCTACTTGCTTCGAAATTAATGAAGATTAAAGTCTTTTAGATGTCACACAAATATGTAACTTTTTTCATAAAAATAAAATAATATCGGAAGTATTTGTTAAGTAAATTTAACTTTTAATATTTGTACCAGAGAAAATGTCCCACTCATTCAATGAATTTTCTGTCAGTTGCATGCATTTCATTCAGACCACTAAATTGTAGTAGAAAAGAAAGAATATCCAATTCGTTGAACTCATTTTGTATTTTCTTAATAAAAAATTTAAATAATGTAATACAGTTAATTCTCGCATCAAGATAATCGTGTTAAAACAATTAAATCTTTTCTTCTCAATATTCAAAGAATCTTAAACTTATTTTAAAAAAAGAATTTAAAGTTGCAAAAAGTTAATTTTAAACTTACAAATATGATAGATCTGAACGTTTTTTTAAATTGTAAATAACGCTTCAAATAAAAAAATGTTTTTGATTTTTTTGAGTTTATATTAAATATGTATTTCCACGGTATAGCTGCAGCTTATGAATTTTAATGTAAAAAAAATCCTGGCGGAGTGCAAGAAGCTAAAGTTGAAAGAAAAAAATTTGAAATGAAATTATTAAACGTTATCTCTTGGCAAATAATGAATACGAATTAGATGAATGTTGAATATATATTGGGTGAAATTTTTTTATATTGCTATAAAGTTTGTGTGTTAACAAAATTTGTTTAGTGAAAAGAATAATATATTTTTCCAAGATTTTTATTCGAACTATAACGTGCTGAAACATGTAAAAAATTGTGTGCATTTCTACGGATATTTTTCTGTGATACCGTAGAAATTAGCCTTTACAATTAGTCAAAGAAATTAAAATTTTATTGATGTTTTTGGGCGATATTAAAAATTTAAGAAAACATTGCAATTTTCACTATTTTTGGAATATTTTCTATAAAAATAATCAAATTGCCTTGACCCTGCGTTCATGTTTTACAGAGGTTTGAAAGTTTTCTTTGTGCAAATATCAAACCAATATAAAATAGAAATAACATATTTTCTTCAAAAAGAAGAACAGATTTAAAAGTGTACATGTTCATGCTAAACATTTTACAATACATTTTTATAAATTTTTACTAAATGTAAAACATAAAGACAAAAAAATTATTATTGGGATATATTAACGCTTCTTATAAAGAAACCGTGATCGGAAATCTTAAGAATTAAATGCAAGCGATCTAAAACATAATAAAATTCTACTAAGAAAAAACGTTAGAGGCAAAATTGTTATTCTTCAAACTTGAATCTTATGTATATCTAGTCTTATTGCTTCAAAAAATCTGGAATGGTACACTAGTAAACATTTTTGGGGCCACAATTTCAAATTTGAAAAAATTAAACAAACTTAAGTTTTATGTGCTTGCAATTAAATAAGTTTTTATATAAACCTAAAAATAGTAAACAATTCCAAAATTGACGCGCCTAAAAATTAAAAATTTATCATAGGAAGCATTCCTCATAAAAATATATTTAAGCTTGTTAAGAATTTTTATTTTTGAAATTATAGCGAATCAAAATTTATAATTTTAGATATCGACATTGTGAAAAATTCAAGAACTAAATGTTCCACGCAAGTTTCGTATTGAATTCATGCAATTTAGCAAATAAAAGTGTTGAAAGTATTTTAAGTCACCAAAAATTATTAATGAAAAGTTTTGAAAGTCTTGAAAACTAAGCCAGTCAAATTTCATACCAGTTAAATAATTTTTAAATTAAATCATTAAAAAGGCAACTTCAATGAAAAGCATTTGAATTTGAGCAATTCCAGATTATTACGCACAAAATGAAGCTACTGCAAATACAGTATTTAAAATTTGGCAATAATTTCAAAGTAATAATCCAGAAGTTCAGCAATTTAAGATTAAAAAAATGTAATTTCTAGTTAATTTAACTCATTTTATGTTCGAATGATAATATAAGATTTAAAATAATGAATCAGCTTACTTTATTAATCAGTAAACTTAGTTCATTTCTGCTAAATATCAAACGTAAAATAATATTTTTTGTACTTTTATGAGAAGGGATTCTTAATTCGTTCTAATTTAAGACTACTAATTATTTTTTTCAAAGCTCGTACCAATTCTGACAAAAATTATCATTTTCAGGATATAGGTATTATCGTTTCCAATAATGAAACCGTTGTCAGAAATCTTTAGACCTGAATGAAAATGCTCTAAACAAAGACAAAATTGCACTAAGAAAAAAACCTAAAAGAAAAATGATTATTCTTCAAACCTTCAAACTAATATTTTGTATTTGGCAAATAAAACTTATTTTAATATTAATGAATACCAGTTTACAAGTTTTCAGGAAAATTAAAAAATCTGTGTAAATAAAATTGACTGAAGATAATGTACTTGCAGATAACTAATTAAATTTAATTTCAAAGCATAAAACAGTAAACAGTTCCGAATTTGACGTGTTCAGAAATTAAAATATTATTATAAATAATAATGGTCTACGCAACTTATTTTGTTTTTAAAATATTTAAAAGTGCAGAGAAAAATTTTCTACAAATAAAACAAAATCGCATTTTAATTATAAGCGAAGAAATACTTCATTTTAAGCTTTCGAAGTTGAGCAGTTTCTATTTAGAACGTTTAAAACAAATAAATCAAAATTGCAACATTTAAAAGGGGCCCGGTCGATACTACACATTATATGAACTCTACACATTAAGCGAAAACGTCCAGTCTACACATTAAAGTCTACACATTTAAGGTTCGACGATTAACTCTACAACTTTTTATAAAAAAATTTGGTCAAAC
>JAAAKG020163118.1:0-28888 GCA_010014905.2 Druon quercuslanigerum
GCAGTCGCTTTTATCTCCCTTTCTTTTGTATATTGGCACGATAATCGCTTTTTTCCAATCACCTGGGACTTCCCCTAAATCGATGCATAGATTTATTAGTTCGCTCAGTCTATGTGGTATGTACTCACCACCGTGTTTAAGCATTTCAGCGTGAATGCTGTCTACCCCGATATTGACCAATACGTTATACTCTTCAGCTATCGAAAAACTGTATAGTAAAAATTTCTGGTTAAGCTTACCCGAAATTCTGGTTAAATTTATCCGAATTTCTGGTACATTAACCAGAAAATTTTCAACCTGAAACTGCTGATGCTTCTAACCATTAATTATAGTCAGAGAATATTTAACACTCTATTCTTGTTGAATTAACTAGAATTCTAGTTGGTTGAGCCAGAATTTTTTGGAGTATTCAGTTTTTTTTCTAAAAAGTGCCAGCCCATACTTTAATGGTCTCGCCTCTATATTCTTGGGTTTACTTATGTCTCCATTAAACCTCCATATTCTCCGTAGAAGTTTCAAAATTTTTTCACGCTCTTTAATTTTAACGCACAAAATATGGACGTCGTTGCCTCGACGCATTCGCCCTCGTAACGAAAACTTCGTTGTTTCCTCTTATAACCATTACCAGAGTTTGTCAAAGAAGCTGTTTTAGTGATTTTAAGTAATAAATATAAAAGTGATGATATCGAAATGGCTTTAAGAGAAAAGAAGTTTACCCTGATCTGGTAGCTGCAAATAAAAGGAAAAATACAAACCAGCTCTAAGAATTTAAGAATAGTTCTAAAGAACCCTGATGCAAAAAACTCGAAAAAGGAATCAGACATGCGAGAAAAAACGTCAAAAGAAACAGGTAAGAAAGATTTGATCCTTTGTAATGAGTTCCTTCTCTACAAAAAAAAATCCAAATTAGTTACCATAGATTCTTAAGAAATAGATTTTTCTTTGTCACAATTTTATTTTTAACTGAATAATCACGGCATCGAATTATTTCAGCTTAAAAATTTAGAAAATAGAGAAAAATCACCTTAAAAAATGAACATTTTAGGATTAGATTATTGAAAATTAGAAGTAATTAAAATTGTATTATTTATGCTTAAAAGTGTTCAAAATTAAATGATCATAAATTTAAAGCGATAAAGATTTGGCAATTTAATATTAGCAACTAAATTGAATCAAATGCAAAGCTTCTCAAAGCGTAGAATTTAAAATTGTTATCACATTACGAAATTATAATTTAAAATAAAAGCTAATTTAGTGAACTTTTATAAAATTAAAATTGAAGACATTTAAATAAGATTAATTTCAAATTCAAGATCCTAACTAACGTCCAGTAATCAAGTTAATGAGCACAATTTCTGAAAATAAAATCAAAAATCTAAAGAACAAATTTGGATAATCATCATAAAATCTTTCATTTGCAATTAAAACAATTCCTTTTTGTTTCCCCAAAAAGGAAAAAAAGAACTTTTTTCTTGGATAAAAACAAACAAATATAAAAAAAAGAAAAGAAGAATTTGGTTGGCTGCCTTTTCAATTTTCTTCCTTCTTTTTATATATATATTTTTGTTTTTATCCAAGGGGAGAAGTTCTTTTTCTTTTCTTTTCAGAGGGAAAGAAGAAATTTTTTCAGATTGCAATGGGAACATTTAAAGTTACTAAACGCGTCTGGTTAAAAAAATTATAGCGGTTCTAATCCGAAATTATGGTTAACATGACTACAAAATTCTATTTGATTAATTCCAGTTGATTTTTTTAATTTTAAGCTTTGCAGAATGATTATTTGAATTTAAAACTGCAATATTGTGCAGTTTTAAATTTAAAGCCTCCGAGATTTAATATGCAAAATTAATTTGAGAAAAAACTTTATTTGCAAAGCCTTAGATTAAATTGTTTTAGAATAGCTAATTAAAAACCATAATTTTAAATTTAAATTATAGACATTTTAAAGGTAATATGACATTCGAAACGAAAAAAATTTTGAACCTTTATATTTTAATTATTTAAAGCACTTTGAAACTCATACATTATCCCGGTTATCTTCTGCCGAAATTTTATCCCGTTTTTTGTAAAATAATTTTATTTTTTATAGGAAGGTAGAATTTAAAGCGTAAAATTATAATCAAAAACTAAGCCCCTATTTTGAAGCCCTAAATAGATGATTCGGAAATTTGTGCCCATAAAAGCGCTAAAGTTAAGGCGAAAATCATAACCTTAGGTCTTAGAAATATTAGCGTCAATAGCGTTAAAGTAGGGCCTTTGCAAGGTGTCTCAGACACAAGTGTCCGGACTTATTTGGCTGTATAGAAATTTAAAAAAATAAATTGACAAATCCTTCTTCAAAAATTGGTTGAAGCTTTAGTTTTTAAGATGCAAAAGATTTAAGCTGGACCAATCAGAAGCGCGGTATAAATACTCGCGTGTGTGATCGGAAGTACCACTTAGTGTAGTAATTGCTATTCTGCTGTCGCTTATCCCACCTCGAAGCACTCTGAACTGATTTTCGGAAAAGGAATTTTCGATTTACTTTTTTTCCTATACAGATAAATAAGTCCGGACATTTAAATCTGGGAGACCCTGTATTTCGATTCGAAAGGATACTAAATAGGGTAATAAGAAAAAATCTTTAAATTTATAATTGCCACAAAGCAGAGCGATTTGTTTTCGAAGCCTCAGAAAATAAACTATCAAGGAATTTGGGATTCATGATTATAATTTCAGATAGAAAGTAGACAAATTTTGAATAGAATTTAAAAATATTAACACGTACGATTATTATATATCTAAACGAAGAAAAAGAGATTTCTTAATGAGAAAAGTTATTCGTTTCCACCTTTAAAAATTCAAGAATTGGAAATTGTAGCCCTTTACATTTAAACCCTTCTTAAATATTTTAAGAATCTATTTGTAAATTTACGTGATTTATTTAAAAATATTAAATTACCTTGTTACTAAAGAAAGAGTTAACTAAAATATTTTTGATTAAATCAGTTTCAAAATATTAGAAAGGATAGGATCTACTAATCCTAATCTGAGAAAAAGCAAAATAAAAATTAATTATAGTTATTTTATTTCAGTAACACTTTTTAATAAAATTTTTTATATAATGACAGAATGTGTACTCGTTACTCATAATAATTTGTTAAGCATTAGGATTCTGTTGTAAATGAAAATCGTCTGTGATCATTAGTTTAAAATTCGTTTCGATTGGGCGACTTCGACTTAAAGGAGATTCCATGATTTCTTCTTGGGTCATAACTTCAACCGCACCACTCTCCATGTTTATTTTTGCCCGCTTATCAATTCTTGATGTGTCGTTATAATATGGTTTAAATATTCCTCGAAGAAATTTATTATCATCCACTATAGCAAATACGTCACCATTGGCCGTTGATAATACAAATTGTTCTTCGGTTGGTATAGGTACAGCGACCGCACGTTCTCCTCTTAAGTAAATTGGTTTATTAGGAGGAAAAGAGTATCTTCGAATTTCAAATTGCCGGTTTGGGTTTGCATTAGAGATTAGCCGAACAAATCTCAGATCTTCATTTTTGAATTTACGTAGGCGTACAGAAGAACGCCTCAATGGAGGGGATCTGGACCTGACACGAAAAGGAAGCCCAACGGAAGGAGGAGACGTCACCGAAGAATGAGCTCTGGCAGGAGAAAATAATCTTTATAATGATAATAAACGTTTAAATAATGTAATTTTATACATTTTTATATAAATCGAAATCAGATTACCTTTGACGCCTTGCTTTCTAATAATAACAAAATTGCATCGAGCCAAGGAATCTGTTTTTTCTTACATCTGTTTTCAGTTATGTTATCTCAATTTTTGACTAGAAAAAATACACGATTGCCAAAAAATCATAATGTGCCAGAAATAATTCAATCCAGAACCCCAAACATCTACACACTCACGCATCCATCCAGAAAAGTCTTCAAAACTTTTTATTGGACAGTTAACAATTGACAAGCGCTAACTTAAATCATTACAAAAATATTAAAAATTTTAAGGGCCACAAAGATATAGGAAATTTTAATCAATAAATAATTAAATGGGAGATACCTTTCGGAAGATTGACGCCTCGCAGGAGAATCCAAAGTTACGAAACGAGGAACACCAGGTATCGGTGAGCCATCAGGTAAACATTCGAAGTGTGAACTCAACTCTGCAACAAGGATGAAAGGATTAGAAGTTTAGATGGGTAATCTATTCCCACATTTTCTGTCACATTTTAAATTTTGTCTTCTGCCGTACTCTTCCTTTACAAACTTCGTCATTAGAAATCGCATATCTCAATAGTTTTAATATGCAAGTTAGTTTGCTGATGTGCATCCTTAACTTTAAATTCTTACTATGAATCTCGTTTCTTTTATGCGGTTTCATTAGTTTTGTGTTCAAATTTATAAGTAAAGCCTAATTTTTTAGGTATCCTATTGGTGCTAAATGGGTATCCCTTTTGGCTTTTGGGTTCATAGCTCGCAACTTTATAACATATACGAACCAATTCGTTGCTGACTACAAATTATTAACGCTAGTCAAAAGATCCTCAAAATAACAAGGTTTATGATATACCGTTTTCCGTTTGTCGCAGTATTTTCTGCTGACCAATTTTTAGATTTTTGAGATTTGCCTAACAATCTAGCAGTTTACGATCACGACTATCCTTCATTATGTTGTTCCCAGCGGCTGCTCCACGGGCTTCCCCATAATTCTCGTGAAGCGTTCCACAATATTTTTATAATACTCTGTGATAATGTATTGGTTTGGTGTTCTGTTAGTCCCGTTCCTCTTCCTTATCCACGTGTCTGGCATGAGAAACTCAGTCTGTAGCAACACTACAGCTAACGCGGCCGCTTGTCCAGTTTAAATTGGAAACGGTAATACTCGTTTAAGATCAATTTTTTTCCTTTTAAATTCGTCTTTTTTGCAGAATTTTCACCTTTGTTATTTGAAAACGCATTTGTTTGGTTGAAAACTTTTTCCTTTTAGTTAAGGATTCTAATATTTTATTAGAAATAATAACTCACTTCTTAACAACAGAATTATTTTCTTGGTCTAAGGTTTACAATCTAAGTTTTAATCGATTTAATTCTTTCACGATGATTCACTTTTATTAAAGTGATTGGAACATTTTAGATGAAATTTTCTACGTTGATGACTGGGATATCGTTCTTGCTTTTAAAAAAATATATTTTTTTTTTTGCAAATGCTTATTCTTCATTTAGAAAATCAAATAAAGTATTATCTTATTTCAATTCATTAAGACTAAGATGTACCCTACCTCAATTTCCCCCCACTTTAGTTCCCTTTCTTCGAGCGATTCTCTGAACTCGTCACAACGCTCTTATTCCACACTAAAAAAGGTGGTAAGAGCGAGGTTTGACGAGTTGATAGATTTAAACTCCCGTTGCCATCCCTGATTTAAAGGCATTGGCCCTGTATAAAAATTGATTGATAAAGTTGAAAAAAACTTAATTGTCCCCTTATAAAAAATTCACTTCGCAAAAAAAGAAAAATTGTACCCGCTTCCCTTAAGCTAATCTTGTTACTTAAGTTTTTAATAACTCTGTAGAAGTGTACCATATGCTCCCCTTAACATATGGTACGAATATTGTCCCAACAGGGGAGACTTTTTTCGAAATATATTTTTTTAACACACTTTTTGTCTTTTTTCGAATAACTTAAGAATGAATTCGTACTTGTTTCATACAAACAAAACTAAATTTTGAAATAAAATAACTTTTACAACGTAAACTAAATAACAGAAATGCTCATTTGCATAAACCTTGAAAATTATAGAATCGTTATGTGTACACTCTAAAATTAATATTAACATATGAAATGCTTTAATATTCACCAATATAATTGAAGATAAATGGTATGGACAAGAATAGAGGATAAATAGTCTTCATCGTTTCAAATTGAGAGAAAAACTGTATATTGTAATGATGAAGAATTGGATTATCTGATGCTTGTTCTTTTTGGGTGTTTACATTTGATTAGCGTCAGTTTTAAGCAAACAATGAAGATTTCGTAAGATTTGCTTGTATATACCATAAAATTTTACTGACATCAAAATTTATAAAGAGATAATTTTAATCCTAGTACGTCACAAAATTACCTGATTTTCTAAAAGCAAAGTAATATTAAAAATACTTCTGAACTTATTAAAACTTTTGATTTTTTTAAAAATAAATGGATCATTTAAATGAAAGTGTGAAAGTTTTTTAAATATACTGTTATTATTATGGATCCGTGTTTCAGTACTATCTGGGTCTTTTTTTTAATTACTGTCAATATCATAATAAATTAAACCTAAAACATCTGAATTCTCAACCAAGTAATGGAACTTTCAAATTAAGAAAAAACTGATTCTCCTGAAGCAATTTGAATTTTCAACTAAAAATTGAATTTTCAACCAAGAAAGATGACGTTTCTACCATTCAAATTAAGTCTTCAGCAAACTACATAAATTTTTTATCAAATATTAAAATACTCAACTAGAAACTATACAATTAATTACTAAAGTACAATTTTTAACTCACTGATGATATGTTTTTTATTAAAAATAAAATAGTTATATTTTTAGAATGAAAATAAGTTTTTAAACTTTAAAAAATGAATGATTAACAAAGTAGTGTAATTTTTTACCAAAAAGAGGTGGTTCTTGGAACAAATGAATTTTTAAGAAAGTAGTTCAAATTTCGGCTAAATAGTTTAATAGTCAACCAAAGATGATGCATTTTTAATTAATAAGTTAGGCTGTCATTTTTTCTAAAAAAAAACTGTTCAAGTTTTAACTTAAAAAGACTTTTTGTCTCTAAAACAGATGAAATATTATCCCAAATAATGATTCTAACTTTTAATCAAATACTTAATTGTTCCAATCGGAAATATGAATTCGAAACCAATAATGTAATAGTTAAAACTGCAACCAAGATAATTATTTAATCATATGATAAATACATAAACTCCACCAACAATATGATTTTTCAACGAAATGGTCACATGTTCGATCATGGATGTGAACTTTGAACTAAACTGATGGATCTTTAAAAAGTGAACAAAATTATGAATTTTCGTCAAAAAGAAGCAACATTCGACTACATATTTGAATTTTCAAACAAAGAAAATTAATTTTCTATGAAGCAAGATCAGTATGTAACTATTATTACTAATTACTAATCAATTTCCTAATTGCTTTTAAAATAATTATACAGGATGTCTAAAAACTCCCGGGACGGTTGGATATTTTCTCAGGTGAAATATTTTTCAAAAAAGTGAAGGCAATTCCTAAAGTAAATTTCAACAAGGAATTCAATTGTGACCTTCGTTTTGACCTTAAAATTGAGGTTGATGGTTTTTTAAAGGTCAACTTTTTTTCCTAAATGAAAACCACCCTTTTTTACATCTGCAATCGACAGAGCGTTTAGGTATGTACCTAAATCATAGGTCAATTGTAACGTTTAGGGTCAGTTAGAGGTTATTTTAAATTAACAAAGTTTTTCAAGAGGTCAGCGCAATTCCTGAAGTAAAGTTTAACGAGAAATTTATTTGGTGAGCTCCGTATTTTTCTTGTTGATGATCTTTAAGGTACAATCTGATAGTACAGTCTGTCCTTTAGTTGGTATGGGTCTAAGTTCACCACGTCCTGCGCTTAATTGAATTAGCTTATCACGAGAAAAACTGTATCTTCGAATTTTGAATCGCCAGTTCGGATTCATGTTAGGGACGTGCCGAGGGAATCTCAATTCTTTATGTTTGAGTTTACGTAGGCGTAATGAAGAACGGTTTAAAGGAGGTAACCTGGATCTGGCACGTATAATACATTTAAAGTTTGCAAAACGTTTAGTTAAATAATTTTTAAAATATCTGGAATTGTAAAGATCAATTAAATACAGTAAATTCAAATAAATAAATGAATAAGAGAGACCTTTCAGAAGATTAACGTTTGTCTGAAGAATCATTAGGTAAACAAAAGAAAAAATAATTTTTAAATATGCCATGCTTTCAGAAGAATTTAGAGATTAAATAAGTTCTATATTGAATTTTCAATTATTTAGGGAGGGTCGCTGATTATTGTTAATAATGTTCTATAATCTAGGCTAACTGAAATTCTTGTTGCTACGCTCAAAACATTTCTAAGAATCTAGCCTACACTGCCAATATTTATTCTCAAACATGTTGGAATGCATTTTGAAATGCTCAAAGCAAGGTCAAGTTACCACATATGAGAAAATTGTTCAAAACATTATATTAAATATTTATCGCTGAAGAAACTTTCTGTTAGATGTTTTCAAAAATATTATAAACTATAACGACGATCAGAAGTGCTGGAACGAAAAACACTAGGTATGTGTGAGCCATCAGTTAAAGGTTCTTAGTTCGAACTCGACTCTGCAACAGGACAGAGACGAATTGAGTTTTGATTTGTATTGTATACGATCCTATTGCGTAGGAATTCAATTGTTATTTTCCGGCGTATTTTTTTATCCACATTTCTTCATCAGGAATCGCAAAATTATATACAAGAGGGCAAAAGGGAATGTCAAGTTCCTCGACCGATAAAATGAGAATGACTTTTCGAGAAATAAAGTTATTCAAATTTTGTACCCTAGTTGGCGCAGTCAGCTTAGTTACGCAGTAGGCAACAAGGAACACCTTTTTATTTTCTATTCCGGCATAAGCTACTAGAGGTGAAAGTTATTTTGTTCAAATATTATTTTTATACTTTTTTTTATATTGTCTTTGGATTAACCAGGTTTCTCATCATCAGCCACAGAGGAACCCAGCATTTCGAGATAAGATAAGGGTTTCATGAATTAATTTAATACAAGGTTTGAGATCTTTTTCGACCATGGCATAATAGGTGTAAAATCAGGAATATGGTGTTGTTCTTTTACCGCTGTTGTTCTTACACATTGAATTCGAGCATTGACGATAAAGAGTCACTTCTGGATGCTTTCTAAAAGCCACCATCTGTCACTCTACATTTTTTTTGTCACCAGCATCCTGATGGTTTAGAAATTTTTATACAATACAACAGATGTTTCATAAAACCGCTTGCTGAGCTGCTACCAGACCTATAATAGTTCCTAAATTTTCCAAATTTGCAGTACATCCTTGTTGCAAATTTCATGTAGCTAAAATCATAAAAGGATGAATAGAGGCACGTTTCACATTCCTCGACATTATTTTTAAATCATGCTTTAGTTCTCTATACTTATGGATCTTGGTTATATAGATTGCCTGTGAATTCCGTTTTCTAAAAACAACACTGTAATGCATCTGCAGAAAGCCATTTATTTTGTTAGGAATCCTATTTTTAAGGTTTTAGTGCTTCTCTTAGTCCCTTTTCTCTTCCTTTACCACGTGCCTGCCATGGTAAACCCTATCAGTAGCCACACTATTGTCAACACAACCGCAAAAGTCGTGGCGTAAATAAGCGTGACTCACTTGGTTCTAGCCGGGCACCAAGATGTCCAAATAATAAAATTTAGGAATAGAGATATGTGAGGAGGTATAAGAAGGGGTTGTAGATTTTTACATAAAGATGGAATTCCTGTGACGAATCTTTGCAATAAGCACCACAGGTGAGGAGGTTTACAAAATCGTAAGGTAAAATTCTCCACTGTAGCCCATTTATATTTAAAGTTTTTATTTAAAGTGTTTCACTATCCCATATTTTTTCTTATGCAAGCTCTTTAATTTCTCTGGCTTTTCTAGATACATTAGTTAGATCCTTACAAATAATTCGGGATATCTGTGTGGATATTGAAAATATAAATGTTTTTTTAACAAATATTTTCAGTTGTAAGCTCATTCTTTACGATGAAAAATTCAACTAGCGGCTAGACACTTAAACCTCTTTACCAAAAACTAATTTTTCTTTTGCAAAAAATTCCTTTTTTTAGCTTAGACTGCATATTATTGGTCAAAAAAATTTTTCATCGCGTTTGGTGGAAAATTTAAGATGTTAGTTAAAAATTAATTTCTTCGCCGTAAGTGTACGGAATTTTCAATGCGTAACACTTTCCGACATCCCCTTCATAAAAGTGTAACACATTTCCACGTGAATATATCGTGCGAGTATTGTATCAATAGTCGACACATTTGAAATCTATTTTTAAACACACATTTCGGATTCCCTCGAATAATTTGAGATTGAATTTGTCTTCCTTTGAGAAAAAGTTACAATAAACTTTTAAAGAAAAGATCTATTAAGAGAGGACGTAAACTAAATCGCAGAAATGCTGCTTTTCGTTAGCCTGAAAAATTTTTGCTTACAATTATAGGTGTATAATATCATAAAAAAATAATGGTCGTTTCCATTATGTTGTCACAGACTTAACATGGTTACTGCCCAACATTTCAATGGAATTTTTAGTTTAGAGTTAAATTTTTTAATTTTCAGAATAGTTTGCACTGGTCTGTCCAGGTATATGTCATCAGTCAAGCACGCATTTTTATAATGCAATCAAGTGGTCACATGAGAGCAATGTGCCTCCAACATATTGGACAAAGCCTGGTTTTTACCCCATCAGTGACGGACTGGGTTGCAGTTAAATGTACGGAAGAGTGCACCTATAGCTTAAGGTGGATTCCAAATCACCAGAACCTCGGTAAAGGTACATAAAAAAATTTCCAGAGGTATTTTCAGGGATCGAACTCCTGACCTCTGAGGTGAAGTCCGAGCGTCTAACCAAATTAGCCACCGAAGCTCTAATCTCTATATATTATTATTACACTTAATTAGCGTCAGCTTCAAGCAAACATTAAAGATTTCGCAAAATTTGCATATTTATACAATAAATTTGTACTGATGTCACAATTTATTTAATTATAATATCAGTGCTAGTGCCTCATAAAATTATCTGAGTTTCTTAAGATAAAACAATATGAATAATACACATATTACTAGCTGTACAATATCTTAATTAAAATATTTTGTTTTATTAATCGAAGATAGTAGTACGATGATATTTTTCTTAAATAAAATTAACATGTGTAACATATTTAATTCAATATGAAGCTATTTTGAATAATAAAATTTTTAAACGAAATGCTTTCCTTTTTTAACGAACTAGTTGAATTATTAACCAAAACCATTCCAGTTTTTATTTTTTAAACATAGAGTTGGATTCTTGACCTATAAATATAAATTTTCTATTAACTTGTCGAATGCTTGAGCATTGCAGTTTAAAATTATACCTGAATTAATTGACGTTTTAAAAAAAAAGTTAAACTTTTAGATACCGAAAAAAACTAATTATTCAGAAGCCAGTTGAATTGCTAAGTTAACAGATTATTTTGAAAAAAAAAAAATGTTTCTACCATTAAAAATGAGTTTTTGGCAAAATAGATTAATTTTTCGTCAAATATTTATATTCGAAACTAAAAACGGTTCAAAAAATAAACTTTTAACAAAAGATAAAACAAGTTTTGATCAACGTTAACTGAAAAAATTAAGAATTGTTGAGACAATATTTTAATCCTTAATCATAAAAATGAACTTTGTACAAATAACATTAATTTTTTATCAAAAAAGATAAATTTTTAACAAAGTAGACGAATTATACATCTAAAAGTACAATTTAAAACTCACTAAGGACACAGTTTTCATCAAGAATAAAATACTACTATTAATTTTTAATCTTCAAAAATAATTTTTAACAGAGTAGCGTGTTTTTTAGCCAAAGAGCTGAATTTATAAAAAAATCAATTTCGACCAAGTAATTTGAATTTTTGACAAAAAAATACGAAATTTTAACGGAACAGTTAAATTGTCAATCAAAAGAGTTTATTTTCCATCAAATAGTTCAATTTTTGTAATCTTTTGAATTTTTCACAAAGAAAGACTTATTTTTTACAAAACAGTTAAAATTTTATCCCACTAACAATAACATTTTCAACAAAATGGATTATCAACAAAATATCGAGTTCAACTTTCAATTAATTAGTTGAATATTCAATTCGGAAAAGGAATCTTAATGAGAATTATAATAGCTGTCACTTTGACCTAGACAATTATTTAGTTGAATAAAAAATACTTCAATTCTATAAAATTTTGATTTTTCAGCCAAATAGTTACATTTTCAACTAAAGAAATGAACCTGGAACAAAAATAATAAACTAAATTTCTTTCACGTATTTTATTTGTTAAGAATAATTTTACAGTAACACTACCAAATTCCAATAAACTTAGCAGCAAACCTGACACAGAAATCATATAATTTCAATTCATCTGAACTAAAAATTAAAAAATTTAAAATCATAGAGAAGCGCCATTTCATGTGAATAAGTTTTATTATCAATCGATCAAATTCAAATTTCAAATTTCAAAAATTCAAATTTTTGTATTTTTTATTTCCAGCGTTACTACAGCCTAATTTAGCTGTAAAAATTGATGTATTAAAACCAAAAAATTGAACACAAGTTACTATATTTTAACCCAAAAAGTAAAAAGAAATGCCTAATATGCATTAAAAATGGGTACCTTTTTTTATTAATTTTAAACAATTCAAAAGAATAGGATTTGTTGGATTTCAAAACAATTTAACTTAGATTTAAAGTAATTTAGATAGATGTAAAGAAATAAAAAATTCTGTTGGTTTAGGTAAACTTGAAGAGACTCTCAGGAAATTTAAGGAAAATTAAAGGAATTAGACGAAACTCATAAAAATGTAAGCCTAATGAAAAAAATATAATTTAATATAAAATAATTTATAGATAGAAGTTAGTAAAATAATTAAAGGAAATTCTTACTAAATTAAAAGAATGAAAAATAATTCCGGATACGTTAATAAGAATTGAAACAAAATTTTAAATGAATTGAGATAGGGTCATGTTACAGCATGTTGCAGTTCGGAAAAATTCGAATGAGTCAAACATTAACCTGGCGAGGAATTTTAAATTCATTTTCCTCCTTTTGAATTAACAAATGTCATTTTTGAAAGCTAATTCAAATAATTAGAACATATATGTCGTTTTTTCAATCCTTAATAATTGGAGAACTAGAAATTGTAAGTGGTTATATTTAGCACTTTCTAAAATTATAATTATTATAGTTAAAAAAAAATCAATTGATCGTATAATATTTTCTCGTTGCAGGTAAGAATGTCCTAAACATTAAAATTCTGTTGTAAATGACAATCGTGTGTAATCATTATTTTAAAATTCTTCGTGATGAGCCGTTTTAATCCTAAAGGAGATTCCTTGATTTCTTCTTGAGTCATAAGTTGAACAACACCGCTATGCATGTTTATTTTTGCCCGTTTTTCAATCCTCACTAAATCGGGACGACGTAGTGTATATATTCCTCGAAGAATTCTACTGTCCTGCAATATAGCGAGTACGTCACCATTTGCCGTTGATAATACGGTTTGTTCTTCGGTTGGTGTGGGTTTCTGAACACCACGTTCTGACCTTATGTGAATTGGTTTATCACGAGGAAACCTGTATCTTCTAACTTCGAATCGCCGGTTTGGATTAGTGTTAGGAATGAGCCGAACAAATTTTAGATTTTCAGGTTCGAAATCACGTAGGCGTAAAGAAGAACGTCTTAAAGCAGGAGACGTGGTCTGGACACGAAGGGGAGGCTCATCGGAAGAAGCAGATATGACCGGAGAAACACGCCTGACAGGAGAAATTATGAATTATAATCATAATAAATTCTTGAAGAATATGATTTGATTTATGTTTTATTAAAATAGAAACATATTTCTCTTTATTAAATTAAATATTTTTATTAAATATTGAATTTATTAGGTTAAAGTAAGTAAATTTATGCTTTAATACTGCTCATTTTGTGAATGCTTTGCTTTCTCATTAAAACTAAACAAAGTATCTGCCCCTTCATGAAGAAAGTATAAGCAAGGTTCTATTAAATCCCCGGTTACGCCAAATACTAAGTCTTTTATATCATTAAATCAACTAAATATATGTCAATAACACAAAATTTAGTACAAAAATAATTTAAAAAAAAATCGAAATGACGATGACTTCCTCAATTCCCAATAAACTTTTTAACATTAAAGTAAAATCAATTTGCATCGAGCCATGGATAAGCCATCTGTAACCATTTTAAATTTCTACTCCTAAAAGAAAAATACGCCTATACATCCATTAAAAATCCACGCATCTATCCACAAATACACACATCAATCTACAAACTTAAACATCTACATACTCAGCGATCCATACAGAAAAATTTTCAAAACATCACATTAGACATTTGTCGCCTGAGAAACGCTTCCCTAAATCAGTTTAAAAATATTAAAAATCATAAATAACACAAATATAAAATAAATTTTAATAAGTCAATTAAGAAATGGGAGAGACCTTTCGGAAGATTGAAGTCTTGCAGAAGAATCAGAAGTTTCAGAACGAGGAACACAAGGTATGGGTGAGCCATCAGGTAGACAATCGAAGTGTAAACTCAAACCTGTAACAATAAAGAAAGGATTAAAGTTTCAAGGTGTAGACTCTTTCCAAATATTGTGACGAATTTTAATTTCGTCTTCCGGCCTATTTTTCCTTTCCACACTTTGTCACAATTAATCGTAGAATTATAGGAACATGGTGTAGTTTAAAGTTCATCTTTTAGCATTTCTGTGGTGAAAAAAATTTAATTTGAGAAGTCGGTACAGGTGTGTGAGTGTTTCAATATAAACTAGTTTGCACTCGAATCAATTTTTTTACAATTTCTATCGATTTATAAATCAAAACTAATTTAATAAATAGGTTGAATTAGACGCCTAAATTTTTGGTGTAATGCTGAGTAAGTTCAACGCTATGGAGAAACATAACGAATTGAATAAGCCTAGTTGAAAAATAGCTGAACTATTCTGTATTGATAAAGTCATCCATGGTTATCAATGATAAAAGTTCTTGATATAATACCTTTAAATTTTGTAAGTTTTTAAAACTTGTAGCAAGTAATCGTGTGTAATGGAAGGAAACGCTTTCTTTTAGACCATATAAGCCATAAGCAAGCAATTTTGATGTGCGCGTGCTTGCGTGATGACAACAGTGTCTATGATGGCTAGGTCATGACTGCTCCGGAAGATTTTCGACTATCCTTTTTGATTCTCCGTAATAATATTAAATTTTTAAGCCATTTATAAACTAGTGGAACACAAAATATCAAAATACATGTACCACCAGGAAGCTTGAAATCTGGCAACATGTAAGGTACTTGCACTAGAAATATTTCATTCTGTTCAGAAACTTTGATATTGATCGGCTTCATTTCAGGTTACTGCTTTTGATTTTTTCCTTTTAGAGGAATCACGAAACGTCAATATTGCTTTATTTTTTTTTGTCCACACACTCGACAGTAGTTAGAAATTTCTTTTAATTAAAGGAAGATACAATATCCTAGCTATTTTTCTTTTCCAACACTGCAGGTGTTAGTGGTTTGATATATCAAAGGCGGATGATTCCAGTAACATGAAGAATCAGCTTTCAGCTTTTTTTTATATTAAGATAATCGACCCAATATGTACCTGACTTTTCTGATATTCATTATTAGCCTAATTTTTTACTACGGATCTCTTTCGGTTCCAGGGTTTCTATTAGGATTGTGTTCAAATTCATAATTAAAACCTGATTGTTTAGTTGTTGAATTAAAGAGTGCAGATCCTCTGTGATTGACGAGCTTCACTCTGTGATTAACGCGCTTCTGGCAGAAAATATTGTTGTATTTGTTCTTTATGCCTGAGCTCAAATGAAGCACGACCAAAAAGTTCTGCTAATGTGCTTTAGAATTTTATAGGAAAGCAAAGTTCATCCTGAATGGCTATTCCTTTTGGCTTTGGTTTCATAATTCGAAATTTTATAATAGAGACCCATCAATTCCTCTTCGATTCTCATATACCACTTGATGGTGTTCAAAGGTATTTCTTTCAAGGCTGCTAACTGAAAATTATTAACGCTAAACAAAGTATCCTTAAAATGACGCAGTTCATGATTCACTGCTGCCGTTGGTTTTTGTTTTTTCTCTTCGTTTTTTTCATGGCCATGTCCAGTTTAAATTTGAGACGGCAGTAATCGTTTAGAATCAAATTCTCTTTGAAAAATTTTTTGTTTTGGTAGAAACTTCGCCATTTATAATTAAATATGCGTTTTCTTGATTAAAAAATTAACCGTTTTAGTTAAGGATTCGAATCTTTAGTTCCAAATTCATCTTTTTTAGTTCAACTCTTCTTCTCTTTACTTGAAATTGATTTATTTCTTTTCCAAATATTTTTTTGTCTTTAACTCATTCTCTTCGCTGGAAAATTCAACTATCAAGTTGAAAATTTATTTTTTGAAGCGAAAATCCATGTAAATTGCTAGATATTGTATTTTGGTATTAAAGATTATATTATTTTTGTATAAAGTTCAACGACTTATTGAAAATTAAGCTTTTCGTTAAAATTCATCTTTAAGTTTAAAAATACAACTATTCGATGAAGAATTGAAGTATCCCGTTATAGATACTCTTTTTGTTGTTGTTAAAAATTCGCCTTATTTTATTCTTTCTATAAAAATTATTATTTTTGGTTTCAAAACCTGCACAAAAAGTCACCCTATCTAGCCTGAAGGTAAGATTTTACCCTCCACCCTTAACTCATCGTATTATGTAAGTTTTCAATAACTCCTTAACAGTGTGTACCATATGTTCACTTGCACATATGGTACGACTGACTTCTCAGTAAGGATTTTTTCAACATCCATTATGCGTACAAACATCTCGGGTTTTCCTGAATAATTCACATTGAATTCGTACTAGTTTCGTACAAACTAAAATATAGTTTGAAGAAAATAGCAATTGCGATAGAACGTAATCGATATAGCAGAAATTCAGATTTGCCGAAAGGATTACAAATTATACTAAAAATTATAGTTATATTATATTATTATTACTCAAAAGAATATGGTTATATTCACCAATAGAATTGAGTAGAAATAGCAGCGATGAGAAATAAGTAGAAATAATCTTCATATTTTCGAAGTGAAGGAAAAGTTGTACAATGGAATTATAATGAGTTGAAAAAATAAAAACCTCCTTCTAAGATATTTACCTTTCATTAGCGACAGTTTTATGTAATAAATTAAGATTTCGCAAAATTCGCGCAACTACGCTATTATATTTTTCTTATATTAGAATTTATGATTTTATTCTTAGTACATCTTAGTACATCGCAAGATTACTTTATCTTGCCAAGGTAAAATAACATAAAAAATAAAGCTTTTCCTAGATGTATAAAATTTAAATTTAAATAAAAATTTCAACTTTTTAAAAATATAATCTGATAGCAAATAACTAATTTCAAATTTGTGCTCAGTACAACAAAATACGTATAGATACCATACTCTGACCTCTTGAGCCAGGCACTTGTTTTTTTTATTAAGCCGTTGTATTATTACATGAAAGAACTTTATAGATATTTATTTATAATAAAAATAATATAACTCTCATGTTAAATGTAGTGAAAAAGCTTTAAATTAATAAAAGATGACTTTTTTATCCGAAAATATGAAAGTTGAACAGTTCTCATTTTTATTTGATTCGTTAAAAGTTTAAACGATGAAGATTAAAATTAAACCTAAAACAGTTGAATTTTTTACCAAAAAGTTGAACTTTTAAGTAATGAAGAAACTAATTATTTAAATTCGATTTGAATTTTTAAGTAAAAAGATAATTTTTAACCAAAAAAGTGAAGGGTTCTACTATTAAAAATGAGTTTTTCAACAAAATAGAGCATTTTTCTATAAAATATTTGAATCCTTAACTGTTGAGATAAATTTTCAACAAATAGTATTAATTTTCCACAGAAAAAGATGAATCTTAAACAAAATGTACGAAATGTGTACAGTACACGTAGTGTAATTTCTAAGTAAGGAGCTGAATTTTGAAAAAATTAAATTTAAAAAGGGCACTTTAACTTTCAACAAAGTGTTCAGGAACGATGTTCTTCTTTCCTATTTTATGGCTATAACGAACAGACACTGAAGAGTGGTTATCGGCGTTTAAGGTGGGTTGAAAATGAGTTGTACACAAGCATTTTGGTTCTATACACATGCCAATAGGTAATTTATTATGATAACTTTCAAAATTGGTTTTACAAAACGAATAGGCTTGATCGGCCAACGACATAAACATTCAACGAGAGATTTGAATTTTCTCCAAATATCAAATTGTTTGAGCAAATCGATCCCATCAATACATCGATAGTCACCATTGCGTTCTATAACTGCGCACGTAACACTTGATTTAAACATCGGTTAAACTTAAATTCTTGAAAAGCTTGCGGTTCAAATATAGAAGCCTAAATGACCAAAAGAATATCTGATATAGATTGTTATCTTTTATACCTTCAAAGAATTTATAATCAATTTCGTCGGAGGCAATGACTTATTGTTGATAAGAACAAGTTGATTCAACTAAAAAATTTTCTCTTTAAAGTCGCCATTTATTGCGTTGTTGCAGCGATAGTACATAATCTCGCGACCAAGCTTTCCAGAATGATTCAAAAAGTTGCTGCCAAAGTTGCCACCGGGACAAACGATTTTTTTACGTTTATAAATGAACTTTCAGGCAGAGCAGTGTGTTCTCCGCCAACCAAAAGCTGACCTGGAATGAGAACCAGCCAATTCTCGTGATCATCTGTCTAGTTCCTCATACGCAGAAGCATGAATCGAATTTGATCGTTAGTGCAATATGATTACACACGAGGATCTTGAATCTTGAATTGATGAAAGATTCCAGGGTTTAATCGCTTAGAAGTACGAGATGGATCGCGCGGATCGCAAAAAAGACGAATGCCGCGATATAAGCTGTCTGAGAAACGAGACCACGACCTTCATTCGATTTTAATTTAATAGGTCTGGCATAATCAACACTTACATGTGTCAATAGTCTAGTCGGGCGTGTGACTCGATTTGCAGGTAAGGCTGCCATTAATTTTTCAGATAAAGTAGCCTTCAGGTTGGCACATGTTAAGCACTTATAAATAACCGATTTTATTACCTGTCTTGATCGTAAAATCAAAAATAAATTTTTGACATATTTAGGTCCAAGTAAGTTGTGTAGCAGCGTGCAGGCATTTTTCATGATAGTGCCGCACGATCATGGGAACGAAAGGATGTACTTTGACGATAACTCGATGTCGTCTGTTGAATTCTAATGGAGCATTAGCCAAGCGGTCTGCAATACGTGAGATTCCCTTTTCATTCAGAAAGGGATTTAAATTCATCAGCGTACTGGATGTTGGTTATGGCCATATATGTTATCATTCGACTTCGATAGATGAATTTCACCATCCGCGGCAACACACTGATCCCAAGATCTAATATTTTGAAGAATCGAATCTCTCGCGCAATTAATTGTTCGAAAGTTGTAATTACAAAAAAGGACAAAGCCATTTTTCACAGTTTTTGTTTCACTCTTAAGGAATCGACGAACCCATTGTTCGCCAGGATGCAAGATGCGACTAGATTTTATGCGCGGAATCAACAGAACTAGTGTTTGCTGAGACGCATAAACGATAACACTGGTAATTCACTCACATAGAGAGAGGTCGTTTTATGAAAATTTCCACTTAACTTTTCAAACAAATACCTAAGCACAATGGGTTCCAACTTTCGCCTACAAAGTTAAGAGGGCCAGGTTGTGTGGATTTTCAAGTCTGACTTTTCAATTTCTACTTCTGAGCCGATGGATCTTGGAAGGATCGCCAAAGTTTAGGAACGATTCCATCTTTTCCAATTTTAAAGCTATAACGAACAAACACTGAAGAGTGTGGCCATTCGTTGCCCTCGGGTAGTTTTTTACCATTAACCACAATTATTAAAACACCTTTCAAACAATTTTATATCTGGAGAGAATTTGAATCTCTTCCGAATGTTCATGTCGTTAGGCAATCGAGCCTATTCTTTTTGTAAAACCAATGGCGGAAGTGATTATAACGTCTGAGACTGGAATTTGCGTTGAATGAGTTCCCACACCACATTAAAAATCTACTTTACCTTGCGTTTTAGTCTCACATCTCATTTCTTAGGAAAATCAAATCAATTTCAAAAAGGTAGTGTCAACTTTTTTCAGTCGAGCAAGCAGAAAGCAGAGAACACTAGAAGATGAATATGCTAGTTTGAATAAATAAATTAAATAAATGCATGAGTGTGATCAAAAAAAATAGATCAAGTCGCGATAAGTTGTAGTCATGTATTTAACAGGGCACGAAATATTATATTTTAAACTCATGCTACAGTTAATCCAATGTTTTTCTGGAACAAGCTCGTTGCTGAACATAACCATTAAGCTCTGAACTATTCCCTTTGAAATATATCCGTCGCAATGTGTTACGATCTAGTTATCATCATTCGTCCTTAATCAAAATACTTGATATAACACAAGCAGGTTTTGTAAATTTGTAAAACTCGAAGTAGAAATTGATCGCACTGCCCGGATTTCAAGCTTTCGATATACTTGCACTTCTAAAAACTGCTGAAATCCCTTCAACTGTATAAGAAATATGGTTCTGAAAATTGAGCCAGAGATGTCAACTTTTTCAAATTGGTTTACTATGCTACTTTTTGTTAAATAATTACATTATTTTGATACATTTCTCATAATATTTACAAAAATATATTTGTGTAATCAATTTTTATTTGCTCAAACAGTTATTTTTCAATAACTAAAGAACAAAATAAAATAGAATACACTAGATATCTCTGTCTTAATTTTTAAAAGCTTGAAAAAAAAAATGTTTAAATAATTACAGTGTGTTTTTAGAAAAAATTACTACAAACAATGACAAATTGTCCAATAATTTTTTTCGTATCCTCCTTTGTTTGACCACAAAATGGAGTAATTGATTTTTCATCAGTATTTGTGCCATCAAAATTGGATTTTTTTATTTTTCAACAAAATAAAAAAATGTTTAAGATAATTTTTGCAGGGCGTTTAAAAATGACGTTTTTCTCTTTTTACTTTACATATCTCGCTTTGTTTAGCTTAAAATGTTAATTATCGTTTGGTTTTTAGATTTTGAAAATGCCACAACTTTGGAAATGAAAAATTCAATTTGCTTTAATCCTATTTACTTTGAAATTTTATAAATCTTGAGCTGGGAAAACTTCAATAAAGTGAAAATTGTTTTAATAAATAATAAAAAAAGACTTTATGAACTTATTCCCTTTAAAGTTATTTGTTTCTAGAATATACCTTTATAATTAACGTTTATGATTTACACTTATCCGCTCATACTATGTGTCAATATTTCAGATGTTTAAAATTTTATTTACCTTTTTGAATGCTACTCATTTTGCATTATTAAATGTTTATATCAATATGAAGAAATTTTTATTACATTATAGTTGTAATTAAATATTAATAATTTTGTTTCCGGTACTGATAACGACAGTAATGTTATGTCTCAAGTTCTTATTTTTTTGGCTTCTGTGAAGGGAATAAGATTGAGTATATGCAGAAAGGGCAGAGAGTACATAGATCGAGTGTAAAGGAATAAGGGTGAGTGAAGGCAACGTTTAAAGGGTAAAAATGAGAGGTTTGAAATGAAAATTTGGAATGTGTGAAAATGTTGAGGAGTAGGAAAAATAGTTTCTGGGTAGGGGGGACAAGATGTAGGCAATTAAGGCGGGAAACGTCAAAGAGCTTTGGGTGGTAAGGTAAGATGCTGACGATGCGAAGACCAGACCAGAAACTGGCGCCAAAGGGCAAAAGTCACTAAATGATAGCACAGAACAGCAAGTAGTAATAGCAACAAAAGCTGACGTTGCTAAAATCTTGCAAAGTGGGGGGAAGGGTGACGTTGATCGCAATGACAGGAGTGATGAGGAAAGGTCCGAGAGGCCGACCAGGAAGGTAACGAGTATAGGCCCAGGTACGGGCAATCAACGCGGAAGACCCTCAAACCTTTAGCGCCTCAACAGGCTAGGCAGCTCAGGTTCAAATAGGAGTTTGGACAAATGGTAAAAAAGGTAAAACAGTTAGAATTAAACGGAAAACGCCAGAAAGAGATAGGATAGGCATGTGAATATAGGCATGGAAACGATGTAACGGGGAAAGTGGAAAAGGCGAGAGAAGAATAGGAAGATTAGGATAAACGCTGAAAGGAGGACAAAGAAAAGGTTTGGGGTAAACTAGTAAGCATAGAGTATAGACAGAGAAAGGTTGACGAACAGAGAAATAGAGAGATAAAACAGCTGGAAGAACGCATAAGCAATGTAGAAATTAGGAATGAGCGTATAGGAAAACATGCAAAGAATGCGGAAATAGTTATAGTGAGTCATAGAACGTACAAAGTGAAAATGAAAGGTTGAAGAAAAACCTTAGTAAGATTGAAAGAACATTGGAAGGGGCAGAAGCAGCAAAAAGCAGATTGAAACAGGTAAAGAGAGGAAAAAGGAGCACATGGTGTGGATAGAGAGAGACAGGTTATGGATCAATCGGGAGAAATCGTGCTAGGAGGAAGAATTAAAATAAATATGGAAGAAAGGAAATAATTTTAAGAAAGATAGAGGGAAAGAGACAAAAAAGAATCTAGAGAGAAAACGGAGGGGTTTTCAATCAGCAAAGGGGAATAATAGTGCTAGGAGGAAGAATTAGAATAAATAGGGAAGAAAGAAAATAGTTTTAAGAAAGGTAGAGGGAAGGAGACAAAAAAACAGAGTGGTGTCCAATCGGCAAAGGGGATAAAAAGAAAGAACAGGGAAGGAAAGAGAGAAACGTAAAAATAGCTTACTGAAATGTGTCAGGTTAAAAAAACAAGAATAAGGGACTTTAAACAAAGTTAGAGAAGTGAGATGTGATTATGATGGGTGAAACATGGACAGGTAAGAAAGACTGAAAGAGGATAAAAAGGTTGTGTGCACAATGCAAGAGCACAAAAAACACGTTAAACGGGCAGGGTTAGTCGGCATGGTGTCAGGGGTGACAAAAGAATGATCAGTAAAAGGTAGAAAGGTTGGGGTTAGGAAGTAAAAAAATGGAACAATAATAATAAAGATTATTGTTAGGAAAGTATAAAATAGCGGTGGTTTGTCTATATAAATGAATAGGGGAAAAGGTAGGCCCTTATAGTAATAAGGAGGTGGATGGAGAATAAAAAAGAGGAACTGGTTTTAATAGGAGGGCTCCTAAATGCTTGGACTGGTGAACAGGGAGGAGGGATTTGGGATGAAGAAAAAAAGACATATACAAGGAAATGCAAACATAGACGGACCGGTAGAGGAGGGAGCAACAGTAATAGACTACATCTCGACTGAAGAAAGAATGCGGCAGTAAAGGCGGCAGAGGGAGAAAGGAATCAGGGGGAAAAGAACACGAAAATGGGAGTTTGGTGGGTAGATAAATTAAAAGATTTTAAACAAAAGATGTGAAAGGAGAAGGTAGAGTATGAAAAATCGGAGGGAGCAGACACGTTAATTGAAAGATTGAAGGGGTCGATTGAAAAGGTAAATGATGATCTAGGTAATAAAGAAGACCGGGTTGGGAAAAAGGGAGGCTGGTGTGTCGAGGAATGCTGCGAGAGTAAAGAGAGAATAAAAGGGTGTGACAGAAAATAGAGAAAAGGCGAAATATATAAGGAGGAGTATAACAGGAGATAAAAAGAACATGAGAAGATGCTGAAGAGGAAAAGACAAAGGGGAAAGGAGGAATATAAGGTAGAAGTGAAAAAAGTAATCAAAAAAGGTATGTTGTGGGATATGATAAATAGGGATATAGGAAAACGTAAGTTGAGAGCATGCATGAGCGATTTGAGATGGGTAATAGGAATTATCTACAGTCGTCCAGGATATATGTTGAGGGAAGAATTAGGAAAGCATAATAACACAAGTAGAATAAAACAAGCATCTCTGGTCGAAATTCGGAACAATGAGGTGAGAGGAAATTTTAAAAATTTAAAATGGGAGGAGGAAAGGAGAAGAACGAGAAGGTGTTATTAAGTGGCAGAACATATGGTTACAATAGATGGTATATGCTGGTCAAAGGCCTGATGGAACCAAAATATCTGCAAAAAACAATTAGGAAAATGCATTTTTATGGTAAAAGTAAACGGAAGACCTGAAAGTAAAATTATATTAGAACAAACTCTTCTCGAACAAACTAAAATAAAGTTAAAAAAATAACTACTAAGATAGTACGTAAACTAATACGCAGAAAATCTGCTTTTCGTGAAGCTTGAAAAACCTTAAAAGTACCGGTATATTATATTATTCTTACAAAAATTTCTTAATATAGTTACCAATAGAATTGAGAATAAGAGGTAAAGATAAGAAGAGTGTATGAATAACGTTCATCTTTCCAAAAAAGAAGAGTTACATAACGTAAAGCTTCTCTTTTAGTTTTAATCACACATTTAAGGTGTCGTAAAATTTGCATACTTATACAATTAGATTGTGGTTACATAAGAATTTATCAATTTATGATTTTAATCCTATTACGTCATAAAATTATCTGAGCATCTTTCGGTAAAATACTATGAGAAGTACACTTTAAAATGTGGCACCTGTTTTTAATGGGCCCTTGTTATCAATCGAAGGCAGTTTGTGAATATCCATTTTAAATAAATTAAACAAATAAAAATTTATAAGTTCTATGCAAGTTTTTATTTTATTTTTAACTGTGCTCATTTTTGTATTAATATATTTAAACAAGAATGACAAACAATATATTTATAAGAATATTTCAGACCACTACATTTTTCGAGAAAATTTCCTGGTCACTTGCTTGGTTTCTTCTGTCTTGCAAAGAGTTTTCCGGTCATTTTTCCCAATCTAATTTATAAAAATGTAACTAATCGCTTAATTTTAACTGTATTAAAATAATATAATTCCTTGGTCTAATAATGACTTATCCTAAATATAATATGATATGAGGTGCAAATAGGCTATGTTACCTCAAAATAAAAGAATAGCGTTATTGAAAATTGTCAAAATTTCCAAAAAGTAGCCTTCAAAATTAAATAAGTTGCAAAATAGGATTTGTAAGATTCTAGAACAATCTAAGTTAAACCTTTTATTGATTTTTAACATTTAAAATTTTCAAACATTTCATGGAAATCTTAGATAGTCTTGTAAAATTTTTTCGATCTTCTGAAAATCTAAGGAATTTTTTTTAAAAGCACGAATATTTTTTTAAATAATGTTAAACCATTACAATCCTTTT
The DNA here is from genome assembly GCA_010014905.2 of Druon quercuslanigerum. Lineage (NCBI taxonomy): Eukaryota > Metazoa > Arthropoda > Insecta > Hymenoptera > Cynipidae > Druon > Druon quercuslanigerum. The sequence continues at coordinate 25,185 of JAAAKG020163118.1, forward strand.
TAACAGGTACCTTCTAGTATCGATGTTGTTCTAAAAATTGTCATTTTACAAATAAACGTTAAACAAATTAACCTTTTTTCGAGTGGAGAGTTATTTTCTCTTTTATGGATTGAAAAATGGTTCCAAATTTGCTTTTTATTTTCTAAAAAAGCTTTTCCTTTTTTTTCAGATAACAATATGAAGGACAAAATTACACAAATATAAATATAATGCCATCAAAATGTATCCAATATAACTGCCAAAAATTTCAAAAAATTGTTCAATTTTTATGTTAATTCGTATAGATGGGTTTTTTGGTTAGCTAATTACGAATCTGCCATGAGAGTTTCAAAATTCAAGATGGCAGATCTAATATTGCTGCCAAAAATTTCAGAAATGTTTCAATTTCCATACAAAATTTTTTGGAGGGGTTTTTAGGATTGCTGATTACGAATCTGTTGTCAGACTTTTAAAATTCAAGATAGTGGATACAATATAGCTGCCAAAAATTTCAAAAAATTGTTCAAATTTTTTGAAAATATAAATTGGGATGCTATGGGTCTTATTTGCCTGAATTTGTTTTTAAAAATGTTTTTAATTAAAAGTTTTTTTTATAAGAAAACCTTTTATAATCAATAATCCAAATACTCAGTATAAGATTCTAACTTATTGATTGAGATTTTTAAAATTTAAGTTGGCAGATCCAATATGGCTTCTGAAAATTTCGAAAGTTGTTCAATTTTCATTAAAATTTTTATCGAGGAGTTTTTTGGTTTGCTGATTACGAATATGTCATCAGCATTTTTAAATTCAAGATGGCGGATCCAATATGGCTGGCAAAAATGTCGAAAAATAATTCAATTTTCATGAAAATTCGTATAAGAGGTTTTACGGATCGCGGATTACGATTCTGTTATAAGATGTTTAAAATTCAAGATGATGGATTCAATATGTATACCAAAATTTTTTTAAATTTGAACATTTTTGTTTTGATTTTATTGTCACAGTATCATGTAATTTACTTATTTTATCCTTTTTATTGCTAAGCGTTAAAATAAATGTTTTAGCTGCTTACGAATCTCGTTTTTTTTAAATTGAATATCTTCATAAAAATTAAACCATTTTTTGAAATTTTTGGCAGCAACATTGTATCCACTATCTTGAATTTTGAAAATCTGACAACAGATTCGTAATCAGCGATCCAAAAAACCTTTCCATAAAATTTTTTATGAAAATTGAAACATTTTCGAAATTTTTGGCAGCCATATTGGATCCGCCATCTTGAATATTGAAAATGTCATAGCAGATTTACAAGTAGCAACCAATTGCAGGAAAAATTACCCTAAAATTTAAAAAAATTTAAATTTAAGCCGCCATACTGGGTGCCGTTTAATTTGAAAAAACGAACCAATACATTTTAAAGGCTAGAGTGCATGGAAACTTTGAATGCACAATTAATAAAAAATCTACTGACGATTTCGTTCCTAAAATTACATATTAAAAATTTTTTTCATTCGATAATTCGTGTTGTTTGTTAAATAAACAAATATATTTTTTAAATATGCATTTCTTTGCAATTATAACTACAGAAATAGAAAGATCAGACAGTTTCACTTAGGAAATATGTATTGTCGATTTTTTCTATGACCGATGTCATAGTTAATAGAGTTGTTGAAAAAAATCTTAAAATATGTGTCTAGTCAGGACTTAATGGGTTAAAAAAGTTCACAAATATTTGATATTGTGGCAGATACAAAGCTTTATCTGTGAGAAAGCAAAATAAAAATTAATTATAGATATTTTTATAATAAAATTTTAAAACAAAATGTTTAATTAATTATACAATAATTAATCTTTGCTGCTCAGAATTTCTTAAACATTAAAATTCTTTTATAAATCACAATCGCCTGTAATCATTATTTGAAAATTCATTGTGATTAGCCGTTTTAGACCTAAAGGAGTTTCCCTTATTTCTTCTTGTGTCATAAGCTCAATAGCGCCACTTTGCATGTTTATTTTTGCCCGTTTTTCAATGTGTTTTCTGTCCGGGTAACTGCGCGTAAATATTCCGCGAAGAATTTTACTATCCTGCACTATAGCAAATACGTCACCATTGGCTGTTGATAATACAGATTGTTCTTCAGTTGGCATCGGTATAGTGATTGCACGATCTCCTCTCAAGTAAATTGGTTTATCACAAGGAAACCTGTATCTTCTAATTTCAAATTGACGGTTTGGATTTGCGTTAGGAATGAGCCGAACAAATCTCAGATTTTCAGTTTTGAATTCACGTAGGCGTGAGGAGGAACCTCTTAATGAAGCAGACCTGGACCTGACACGAAGAGGCAGCTCATGGGAAGCAGGAGATATGACCAGAGAATCAGGCCTGACAAGAGAATAAGCAATGTTCCATTAAAACCCCAGTTTCGTCAAACACGATACTTTTCATTTGTTTTGCATACGAAAATTTATAAAACAAATGAAAAATATAATTACCCTTCCTTTGGCTTTAATCAAGGAGTCTTTTGTATTGTTAACTGAACCATAATTATTGCAATAACAGAATAAGCTTTACTTTAACAATGCCGAAAAACGGTTCAAAACATTATATCTGATATCTAGAGGTTCAAGATATCTATAAGTTATCTACAAGCATTTTAAATTTCTACGCCAAACAAAAACCAGCCACGTCTACACAACAATCCGCAAATGTACGCATGTATTCTCAAATTTATACATCAATCCACAAACCCAAGCATCTGCATACTCATGCACCCGTGCAGAAAATTGTTTAAAACGTAGCATTAGTCATTTATCGTCTGAGAAGCGATTAGTTAAACCATTATTAATATATCAAAATTTATAACGACCACAAATATAAAGTAAATTTTAATAATTGAGTAAATAATTGGGAGAAACCTTGCAGAAGATTGAGGTCTCGAAGCAGAACCAGAAGCTTCGGAACGAGGAACACTAGGTATGGGTGAGCCATCAGGTAAACATTCAAAGTGTAAACTCAACTCTGTAACAATAAATAAAGAATTAAAGATTCAAGGGGTAGTCTCTTCTCACATGTTGAATTTAAATTTACAAAGGGGTGTAGGTGAGAAGGAATTGTCAACTTCCTCTTAGATGAAATCACAAAGTCTTTTCCAGGTAGAAAAGTATTGCAATCGCGTTCTTTAGTTTACGCAAAAGATTTAGTTTACTTTATTGATCACAAAAAGCACGAAGTTAGGAACATGGTGTAGTTTAGAGTTCGTCTTTTGGCATTGTTGTGGTAAAAAAATTTTAATTTGAAAACTCTGGATAGGTATGTAAGAGTTTCCATATAAACCTGTTTATACTCAATTTGAATTTTTGAACATTTTTCAGATATTTATAAATCAAAGCTGACTCATTAAATAGGTTACATAGCACTTAAAAAATTCACAACAAATAAAGGTCATATATATACATATATATATATATATTGTAACAAGGCAAATTTTTAAGTACGATATATTATTTATTATTCCAATATTAAAGCAAAACCGGCCCTCATGGCACGTGGCACGAGACTCCAAGGGCATACTTAGGTTAATTTTAAAAATTTAGAATTAATGCGTAGGTTATTTTTGTCTGTTATCTATGGTCTTGCCTCATCGATCTACTCAACGAGGGACAACGAGGGATTTTAGGAACCCTGTGAGGCCTCCAGAGAACCCGAATTTCCTAGTTGTCAA
>JAAAKG020163129.1:0-28883 GCA_010014905.2 Druon quercuslanigerum
TCTCTCTCGCTTGCACATGCACTCTCGCTTTCGACCGCTCGCTCGATATATGTTGAGAAACGAAATAGATATAAGGCCTCATGTAAATAGTTGTAAATATTTCTAAATATTAAGGTAGAAATTTTCTTTCTGTTTATTATGTAAGTAGTATGGAATGGAAGTCATGTAAACCCTTAGGGGACACATTATGAATAAAGAAGAAGAAAAAAATATTGAAAAATCAAAAATCCTATCTTGCCACCAAACTACTTATTTTGGGCGAATACAATTTTTTCGATTCGTTGAAAAAATTCTTTAATAAAAATCCCTATATTATATCTTACAGATGGGAGTGAAAAGCAGTCATACATAAGTTTATCGCCAATGCAGCCGCAGCGTAGAAAACGGCCTGATCAACGTTAGTATATTATACTTTCTTTGAAATAACAAAAAACTGCTGCGTTAAAAAAAAAGTAAAAATTTTATTCCTTAACCGCCAACTGATTGTTTTCACTGAACGGCGTTGACCCTTGCAGCCTTTTGAAACAAGTTTCAAATTTTGATTTAGAAAATACATGCTCTTGTTGATCAAAAAAATGTACTTTCAAATATTTAACAGAGACAATTAGTCATATATAGGTGGGTTGGAATCGCCGAATTCAAATTTTTGCGGTAGCCACAACAATTCTTCAATAAATATCCCTATATTTTATATTACAGATGGAGGTCTTGAGAGCGAACAATTACGTGGAATGTCAAAACGGCCCGAACTAATCGACAAAGTTTCTTCAAGTTCTTACGGTGAAGCTTCAAATTCTGGATATCTGCGTTAGTATATTATAATTTTTTTTTTAAACTAACGAAAAATAGTTGGGACTTAGAGAAAAATTAAAATCTTACTTATTCCGCGCAAGTATATTGCACTCTGACCAGCGTTAGCCCTTGGAGGCCTTTGAAACAAGTTTCGAATTTCAAACTTACAAGTTTATATTCTTATAGGAAAATTTACTGCGCATCTTCTTTCTCCGGAAAAAACGTTGAAGCTTTCCCCGTTTTGAAAATAAACCCGAAAAAACAGTTTCCTAAAAAATAAATTTCTGTTTAAAAGTTTATAAAATTTGTGCTTTATTCTATCTTTAGTTTTGAGCATTAGAAATTTTTTTGAAATCGATAAACAAATTCTTAAATTAAAATCCCTACATTATATTTTACAGATGACATGATCAATTCAGGACGCCTCAACGCTTTAGCAGGGCAGCCAATGCTACTAGAGAAAATACGTAAGTATATAATCATTTTTTAATCTAATAAAAAATTACTGCGATTTAAAAAAATCAAGTGATTGCGACTTTATTTATTACTATATTAATGAACTTCACATTAAAATTATGAAAAAATTAAACTACAAGAATAGGTGCTCGTATTGTTAATTTATCAGACTCTTCTGGAAACACCATTTATGAGTTGCCTAGACAAATTTATACACTAGTAATTCATTTATTAACTTAAACAAAACATTAACACCTCAGTTGCACACCTAGATAGCAAAAAGTTGCCAGAAAACTAAGTTACAGAAAAATGAGAAACAACAGCTAACAAATCTTAAATTATTCATTTTTATAAAAAAACAGGTCATGAAATTTTCCATCAGATTTTTAATACGTACATTTCACTCGAAGTACAACCGAGAAAGTTGTAAATTTCGCGGGACATTTTATTTCTTGTGTTATAAGAGTTGTTTTGGGATCGCCGGATTCAAATTCTTAGGGTTGACTGAAAAATTTCTAATTAAATGTGCTTAAATTTTGTCTTACAGATGGAAGTGTTGAGAAACAAAAATTACGTGGAATGCCAAAACGACCCGCACTAATCGACGAATTTGCTTCAAGTTCTAGCGGTGAAGCTTCAAATTCTGGATACCTGCGTTAGTACACTATAATTTTTTAAAATAAGAAAAAATAGTTGGGTCTCGGAAAATAATCTAAATTTTATTCCTACCCTGCAAATAAACTGGACTCTGACCGGCGTTAGCTCTTAGAGGGCCAAATACTCCTAAAATTAAATCCAAAGAACCCGTTTTTTAAAAAATGAATTTCTTTTTAGAAATTTATGAAATTCTTTAAATTTTCCGAAGCTTATGATAACGTACAAGAACTTGCGAAAATCTATGGAAATTTATGAGCATTTACGTAAATTGATTGGAATGTGAATTCACCAGTAACTTTTACTAACAGTTCTGCTGGCCACATAAGCAGTAGTGCAAGATGAAATTTCTAAAATTTGTAGACATTTATACATAACATTTGTGAAAATTTTTTTTTATTATGAATTACTGGTGATGTTGTGCTGGACGAATAAACTGTGCTGCAAAATTTTGTATTTCTATGGCTTCTTGTAGTATGTTGGCCCTCCTCACTCGAAAATAATCTTTAAGAAAATACTGCATTCATCGTCGCATTGATTTATATTGACTGATATGGGGACTACATTCGAACTATATTTAGCTTAACCATTAACAAATTTTTGGAATTCTATAAAAAAATTCTTGAATTAAGATCCTTATATTACATTTTACAGATGAAATGTTATATCCAGGACGCGTCAATGCTTCAGCAGGACCGTCGATGCCAACAGGGAAGATGTGTAAGTATATAATAAGTACTAAAGAAAAAATAAGAACTAAGAAAAAATTGCTGTGCTTTAAAGAAAAATCAAAATCGTTAAACTTTGAAGCCCTTTGAAACAAGTTTTGAATTTTAACTCAAAAAATCCATATTCTTATAGAAAATTAAGTTTGTATTTATTCTATAGAAAAAATTCTGTAGCTTTTTATGTTTTGAAAGTAATTTTGAAAACACTATTTTTAAATTAACAAAACAAACAACGTGTTTCTATATATTTTAAAACTTTATAAAAACTTACATAATTTATTGGAATTTGTGAAAATCTATCACAATTTATCGCAAAACTGGTTATCACCTCCCCTAGGATATTCTTTTTCACCTTTATGTTTTTTCATTTCACTAGAAAATTAAGAACAATGATATAAATATTTCATTACATAATCATATTTAATTTGTAACAAATCCAATTAATCTAGATTATACTATTGATCAACTTAATTTGTCATAGCTCTCTATGAGTTTATTTTACCGAGAAAGTAAATAATCTAGGCAATATATATCATCCTCATGAATTATGTATAATGCCTGTGAAATTAGTTTAAGAAAGAAATAACTTGTGACGATTTAAAAAATAAAAAAGATTGTTTAAACAAATACACTTTGTTTAAAATATTTTCAAATGTGTTGAGTTATAAATGTTATACGGTAGTTCAGACGATAGCGCGCCAGGCTTCCGTTCAGGAGGACTGGGGTTCCATCTCTAAGGTTGTATTGATAAAAAAAATTCTATGTACTTATTCCGCGGCTTTAATGGTTTGTAACCCGACTTAGACTGTAGGACCTATTAGAAGAGGTAGGTCACGTTCCAAGGTTAAGGCCCCATTTCGAGCGGACTAGCCTTGGATGTCGAAGTCATTTTTGAAAAGACTCTAAAATCTGTCACCTATCTCCTTGAACAAATAGATATGCACTGTTATAATACTTTAGGATAGTGCTTCAAATCTGTACTTTTAAATTATTACCTCCGAGGGATCAGTCTGTCCACCCTAGTATGGCCGTAATATCTATCTATTGCCTGCTATGGAGACTGCCGAATAGCAGAGTGGATGAGGATCACTTTGCCTGTATCAAATAAAAGCATCATTTAATATGCGAATAGTACGCCCGGTACTTGAGAATTATATTTCCATAACGTTATAAACAACAAAATCCACCTAGATTTTAGAATACTCAGTGGATGTAGAAGCATTTGGAGTACTGCCCTTAGAATGCACAGTGGATGTAGCAAAATAGACTTTATAGCTTGAGTTCAGGGGCTGGTAAGCAATTACCACGCCTCGAAAAGTAAAGGGGTAGTGGCTTTTCGCCTGCTCTGTTGGCACAATGTGCCTTCGGAATGTGTGAGGAGACACTATAAGCACCAACCTTCAAGAGGACCCCGCTGGTAATATTTCGATGTACTTGTTTGTGCATTTAAATGGCTGAGGTGCTTCCCCGAACGGGCGTTCGGATCTTCTTGGTTCAATCAGGCTTGATATTGAGGGTGTTGATAGGCGTAGCCTATTAGGGCCACGTGGCTTTTTGCCGGCTCTGTTGGCACAATTTGCGTTTGGAATATATGAGGAGACACTAGAAACACCAACCTCCAATGGTACCCCTCTGGTAACATTTCGACGTACTTGTTTGTGCATTTAAATGGCTGAGGTGCTTCCGCGAACAGGCGTCCGGATCTTCTTGGTTAGATCAAGCTTTATATTCAGGACGTTAAAAGGCGTAGCCTATGAAGGTGAGATACCGGTAGGGGTTGTACGAAAATCGCCCAGGACCAAAGAACTAAAATTTAGAAATTTCTCTGAGCTCGGAACAATCTCATGTTTCCTTGCATTTCAGAGTCCAAGTGAGCATGGAAATGTTCTGCAGTTTCGCTCATAGAGTACTTCCTCATTTCTCGAATAGCCTTTAACAGAAAGGGGACTAGAATGCCTTATAATTGACAACCTTTAATTAATAATCGTACCACAAGAGAAAAATCTCAAATTCAATGTAGGTTTCCAAACTTAGAATTAACATTTTTGTATTAAATTATTACTTTTTCCTGTATTTGATTCACTATTTTGATGCTCAAATGAAGATTTCAGGTTTGAGCTCAGTGACATGAAAAACCTACAAGTAACATTTTTCAATCAAATCTGTTTTATTTCTACGATTTTGGTCTACCATATTGGATTCGAGATTTTCAATTTTTGAATTTTGACTCTAGACTTGTAGTCGGCTGCACAAAACACCCCCGAGTAGCAATTTTTAATGAAATCGGTTATATTCTCGCAATGAAATTCCAGAATTGGATTCAGCATGACACACTCTATTAAAAATATGTTTAGTAAATTAAATATAATATCTGATCGCTCATAGTATCAAATAACACAAGTTTTTGACAAAAAATGCCAAATGCCATTCCTATCAAAAGTTCCACGATTTTGTCACGAACTTTATCACTTTATCCCACTGTTTGGCACCCCCTAATGAGGAGCTCTAGGATTAATTTTTTTGCAGCTAATTTCAAAATGGAGTTCCATCTCGCTCGCAATTATGGCGCGAAACTTTCGTCGATTGTTTTTTTTTGTATAACTGTAAAAATGAATTGATATGACTAGAAATTTTGCTACTATAACGTGATTACTAGTCAATAGTCATCAATTAACTTTCGTTGAAAAAGTTATTTAATAAAAATCCTGAAATTATATTTTACAGATGGAGGTACTGAGATGCAAAAATTACCTCGAATTTCAACACAGCCCGAAAGAATCCAAAAATTTTCTTCACTTTATGGCCATGAAGCTCAAGGTTCAGGATATCTTGGTTAGTATATTACAATTCTTTAAAATAAAAAAAAAATTGTTGGCACTCAGACAAAAATATAAATTTTTTTTTTCGCTGCAAACAATATGTTCTCGCTGAACGGCGTTGGCCCTTGGAGACATTTGATACAAGTTTCGAATTTAAAATTAAAAAGCGAATATTCTTATAAGATAATTGAGTGCGGATGATTCTGCTCCAGACAAGAATGTTGCAGCTTTTCCTGTTTTCAAATTTAATCCGAGAAAAACTTTTCTTAAGGAACAACTTTATTTTGAGGAATTTATTACGACTGTGAAAATCTATGTAAATATATGGGTATTTACGGAAATTAATGAGAATGTTTAGTAATTTACTCGTAACCATTAACAGCTCTGCTAACCGCATGCGCAGTTGTTCAAGCTGAATTTACTAAAAAGTATAGAAATTTATATATTTTGTAAATTCGCTTCACAATCGGTCACTTTTACGAAGCAAAAAAGATACAAAGTTCTTTGGGTTCTTTTTTATTTTTATGCTGAGGACGTATGCCTTGTACAAGTTTTAGGACATGCAATATTTTTTGCAATAAATAATATTAATTAATCATTTTGAGTAACGCTTTAAGATGCAGCTTTCACTTAGGGATCCAACTACACCAAACTCTTGCTTTCAGTCAAGTATCGGGGGTTGCCTTCAAATGGCCTTGAACTGATTTCGGTGGGATAGAAAAGTAAATATATATAATGACGCAACCGCTCTCGTTCCCTTGCCCTGAGGCACTGCATGAGACAGCAGTTCCAGGAAGGCCGAGAACGGGGTGACAGAAATCGAGAGTTTAGGGTATACAAAAAACTAATTTTTCATAAAAATGCCACTTGTGTATCTTTTTAGTTTGGACGGCTGCATAGAATTAGCAAAATTTGTAAACATGTCAATCGATAATATGATGTCAAAATAACATATCATCCTAAAAATAAATAAAGCAGATTGAGTATAATCTCAAAATACATTTACTTTAGCGAAATTTGGTACCTTGATTAATAATGACTGACTTTGATACTAAATTTGAGCTATTTTTAGGTTAGACTAATAGTAAATTTTTTGGATTCGATAAAAAAAATTTTGAATTAAAATCCCTGTATTACATTTTTACAGATGACATTTTAAATCCAGGACGCTCAATCGCTTCAGCAGATCCGTCAGTACAAAGAAGGCAGATGTGTAAGTATATAGTAAATCTTTTAATAAGAACAATCTCTGTGATTTAAAAAAAAAGTCAAAATCCTAGGCCCTTTGAAAACCTTTGAAACAAATTTCAAAGTTTAACATGAAAATGCACATTCTTATGGGAAATTTATTTCGTATTTCTTCTCTAGATAGATTTCTGTAATGCATTTTTTATCCCGCTGTAAGGGGTTTAATATGCAGAAAATCAGGAGATTTAGTTAAGCTTCTTTTCAAAGCTTCTAAAATTTTATTTTTTCCCTTTTTTTGAAGATTTCAAATTTTTGGGGTTCGTTCAAATAGTTCTTTAATAAAAATCCCTATATAAGATCTCACAGATAGAGGTGCTGAAATGCAAATATTACCTGAAATGTCAACACAATCCGAAGAAATCAACAAATTTGCTTCAAAATCTGGCCATGAAGCTTCAGGTTCTGGATATCTAGGTTAGTATATTATAATTTTATAAACTTACAAAAAATTGTTGGGAGTCAGAAAGAAATTTAATTTTATTTCTTTGATTTAAACAAATATTTCTCGCTGAACGACGTTGGTCCCTGGGAAATTCTAAAGAAGTTTGGAATTTTAAATTTAAAAGCACTTATTCCTATAGGAAAATTGATTGTTCTTCTTTTTTCTTTAGACAAAAATGATGAAGCTTTTCCCATTTTCATAATTAATCCGAAAAACCCGTTTCTTAAACAGCAAATCTGTTTACAGGAATGTATGAGGTTTCTGGAACACGATTAGAATTTGAGATTTTAATTGTAATTTCCCGAAAACTTTTGCTAGCTTTGATGATGTTCTGCTAGTTTATGAATTTTTCGTGCATTTGATATTATTCTGCGTACATTTATATGTCACTCGAAAATAATCTTTAATTAAATACTGCATTGATTTTGCACTTTATCACTTTTGCGAGACAAAAAAGACGCAAAGTTCTTTAGTTTTTTTTTTTATTTTATGCTGATGACGTATTAGATATCTCGTATAAATTTTAAGACACACATATAGTGCCTTGCCTTTCTTTTTATGTTGCATTTCTTAACTTTTTTAATTTTTTGCACTCAAAGACAATAATTTTTTGCAATAAATATTAATAATTAATAATATTTCTTAACACAGATGCAGCTTTCTCTTACGGACCGAATGATGCCAGCAATTCATTTTTTATAAAAATTTCACATACGTATTTTTTTAATTTGGACGACAGAATAGAAGTGGAATTCAATAAAAAAATTCTTTATTGAAAATTCCTATATTATATTTTACAGATGATGTTTTGAAAAAGCGACGCTTTAACGCTTCAAAAGTGCCCTCAACGCCAACAGGAAAAGTGAGTAAGTATATAATGATTTTTTAAACTGAGGAAAAATTGCTATGATTTAAAAATAAAAATAAAAAAACCGTGCCCTTTCAAGACCTTTTAAGACAATTTATTTATGACAGGCGATTTCTTAACAATTATTTTACCCATTTTTTATTTGTCAACCAAGTTGATTTTTATTGTTTTTGAAATGAATAGAGATTACGTTCCTTCTTCTTCTTTCAATTTTCCTGCTGGATATTTACTAAAAAAATCAGTGATACTGTTCTCACTCTCAGAAAAATGTTTTGTCTTAAATGAATATTGTTCTGAAATCACGCTTCACCTGGCATCCTTCAGTTTAGTGTTATTAGAATAGCGAATAACAACATTTCTGTAGTAGTTAAGTTTTCACAAAAAACTTTGCAATTTATTTCTGTTTTCTGGTTCCGCAAATTATTGACTGGAATGTTACTATGTTAATCTACAACAACCAATTTAATTTCATGGTGAACATTTTTATAAGATTCTCCGCCGTGAGAATTCAAATCATCGCATTCTTTATTGCGATTCTTGCCAAAATTATAGAAAACTCTGTCTTTTGAATAATTATCGCTCCACGATGAAACACTCTCTCGCAGGACATCCCTGAGAACGCAAAGTCCAAGATCACACGATTTTCTAAAAGCCAATCGTGCTCAATAATCATTTAGTTAGATAAACCAGGGACAAATGGCAATCAACTTTTCGTAATTGTCTATTTTTATTTTCCAAACAAACTGTTTATTTACTTTGCTCATTTTATTTCCAACAGCTGTGAAAAGTAAAACATTCGAAACGGGCCATTATAATACGCTTCCGTGTTTTAAGATACGCAGTGAAACCTCAATAATTCGAACCTCTATAATTCGAAGCTCGATAATGCGAATTTCTCGATAATTCGAAGACAATTGTATGCCCCATCGTGATGATAACTTCTATAATTCGAAGTACAGCAATGGCGAAGTAACAACTGCGACGAACTCATATTTATAACTTATTTGGTTGCATGCAATTGGTCCGTTGCGAGTGTTGGGAGTTGGCTTGTGTGACAAGGGTGGGGCTGCTAATATAAATAAAAATGGTGTGCTTGTGTAGTTCAATGTTGATAGGACTTAGACCTTAACAATTTCTAGAGTATGGAGAAGATCAAGTATACAACATTATCATTGAGTGAGAAAGTAAAACTCATTCGATGTATCGAGAAAGGAGTTAAAAGGAAGAAGGACATTGCTGCTGATTTCAAGATTCCCGCTAACTCTTTGACTTCCATCATCAAGAACAAGAAAAAGATTTTGGCTGCTGCTGAAAATTCTTGTTTCCAACCGGATCGGAAACGCAAGAAGACATCTCATTGTCCATTGTTGGAAATATCGATGGTGGAATGGACGAAATCTTCTCGGAACCAAAATATTCCCTTATCCGGTCCTATAGTGCTAGAAAAAGATGAATTCTTTGCAGCTCATTTAGGATAAAAAGACTTCAAAGCTAGCTCTGGCTGGTTAGAAAAGTTTAAGAATAGAAATGGAATAATCTATAGGACATTAAATGGAGGTAAAAAAAGCAAAGATCGTGTCACTGTTATGGTCTGCGCTAATATGTTTGGTAAAGAAAAACTAGAGTTGCTAGTAATAGGCAAATCTGAGAATCCACGATGTTTCCAGGGAGTCACGTCTTTACCGGTGCTTTACGAGAGCAATAAAAAAGCTTGGATGACCCGTTCAGTATATGAAGACTGACTTCATAAAATTGATCACAAGTTTTAAAGAGAAAATCGGAAAGTTCTTCTACTTGTGGATAATTGTCCGGCTCACCCGAAAGTCTTAGTTCAAACTTTAAAAGCCATAAAGGTGGTTCACTTACCACCAAACTTAACTGCCAATTTGCAACCAATGGATCAAGGAATCATTAAGAATCTTAAAGTGAATTACCGGCGGAGAATTATAAAAAGTTTGCTCTAGGCTTCGGATCAGAAAATAGGGTTGACTGATTTGAATTTATTGGAAGCTACTTTCGACTTAAACAAAGCTTGGGCTGATTTTACTAGTGATACAATTGCAAATTGCTTTCGGAAGGCTGGCTTTGTGAAAACTGTCTTGAAAAATCTTGTAACACAAGAACAAGACGAAACTTAATCGGATGGTACTTCTGAAGAGTGGGATGATCTACAAAGAATTTTGGGCTTCAGAGAAGTAACTTTCGAAGATTTCATTAATGTGGATACTAATTTCATTATTGCTAATGAACCTACAGATAGTGAGATATTGGATAGTATAAAGGCACAAGGACCTTCAAAATCTGATGATGAGAATAATGCCGAGGATCTGGATGTAACACCACCAACAAAATTAAAAGATTCTGAAGTTGGTTTAGCGATTGCTCGCAGGTTTTTTTCTGAACAAAGTGATGTACCGAACACAATCTTCGCTGCTTCAGACATGGTTAAAAACTTCTGCAAGAGAAAGAGTTGCATCAAACAGAAAAAAATTACTGGCTTTATTAAATAATCTGCTATTTTTAAAATACCAAATGGCCCTTTTTAGGGCCAACACATTATTTTTACGTTGTATAACTCACTACTTAACGAGGTTTTACTGTATTTATAAAATTGTTCTGGTTCAAAGTGATTTAACTACCCGTGTCAATAAGTGACGAAATCAAATTCATAAATAGAATTCATAAAATCCATGACGCGCCGCCGGATCTGGACAAACCATGTCACCAACTAGTTAAAACTATTTGATCCAGCGTTAGCTAGAGGGGAAACGGACAAATCAGGCAAATTAGGCATATTCATATGGAAACAAGTGTTTGGTTAAATGGCCACTTCATGCAAGGATTGATATGCGCGACATTCAGACAACAGTTGACTTTTTAGTAGATTCTACAAGAACTTTAGATCTACTCATTTTATGTGCATTTCACGTGGCCTACAGTGAAACCTACTAACCTAGGCGTGTTCCATACATTTGTGAATTTTACTGTCATATGGCCCATTTTTGTACCGATCATATTTCGAATTTTACGAGTCCATTTTCTGTGTGTTATTGTTGGGGTTCGTTAAAAAAAGTTCCATAAAAATCATTTTATTATAACTTACAGATGGAGGTTTTGAGAGGCATCACCTACCTGGAATATCAGTAGGGCACCAACAAAACGAAAACCGTTCTTCAAGTTCTCAATATACACGTTAGTATATTGCAATTCTTCAAACTGAGGAAAAATGGTTATGACTAAAAAAATCTAATATTTGTTTCTTATTCGCCAATAAATTGTTCTCGCTGAACGGCGTTGTCCCCTGGAGACGGTTAAAAAAAGTTTTGAATTTTAAAGTGGAATCCTGAATTTTTCACCTCAAAATAAAGTGATACTCTAAAAATACTTATAGCAGGGTTTTTAGATTTTTAAAATAAATTTACTTAATCGAAATTTGGTGCCTGGGATAATATTAAGTAAATTTGGGATTACGTTAGAGCTAACTTTAATTTAGATCAATAGAAAATTTTTTGGATTCGTTAAAAAATTCTTAAATAAAAGTCGCTTTACTATATTTTACAGATGTTGCTACACCACATCCAACAAACTTCAAAGCTTTAGCAGGGCAGCAAATGCAAATAGACTCGATGTGTAAGCATATAATAGTTTTAAGATCTATGAAAAAATTACTATGATTTAGAAAGAAATCGAATTGTACCTTAAAAATATAAGGATGGGCTGGCTAAATTAACGAGTACTTATAGAATTCAACACGCGCTCATTCCCTGTATAATGCAACATGGTACACAACAATCTTATAGATTGACGCTGAACTTTGTTTTTTGGCGCATAAACCGTGTAAAAATAGGCGATCAGTCATCCGTGTACAAAATCAAACTTCGGTTTTTGCCTATCGATAAATGCCCCCCCCCCCTCCCCCATTTGTTTGTTTCAGAGAAAAAGTAATTTCATTTTTTTAATTTCTCAAGATTGACTTGTGCTCCCGGGCTTTGGAAATGAACATTGTTTTTCAATGGGAATAACTCGGTTTTCGAATAAATGGAAAAGAGTTGCACTTTTTATGAATTTTTGTGAATGCAAGACGAAAATTTTCATGAGAAATTTGCAGAGAACGATTTCTAACGGATAACTTTTACTTTTAAAACTCCAGCTATTGTGCCCGGAAATGCTCCACAAAATTTCCGATTTGTGATCTTATTTTTATTTGTGTTTCCTACTCTCTCTCCCGCTCTCCTTCTCTTTCTGTGTTGGAATTCAAGGTTCTACAATTGTATAGCATAACAATTGAATATTGTATACTTTAGAAAATACAGACTTTCAAAATATGCGATCGCTCGCGATAGAAATGTTGCTGATTACGTCGTCTCGAGACGAGACTTTGAAGTCGTATTGCCATCGCAGGTGTTAGACAAACTAATTTTTAACATAATAGTTACATTACGGTGGTGCAAAAATGCAATAAAAAGTTTATTTTTTTGATGTTGAAAATCAGCCCCCCCCCCCTACCCCTACCTCCGAGTCGAGAAGAGATTCACATCTTCTGGGACAAACTATATAGATACACTTATCAGCTAAATGAAGAACCTTCAGATACCTCACTCTTACGCAACCATTGCAAGAGGCAACGGTTGCAATCTGGAGAGGGAGTTAAGTGTCCACTGATTGTCAAATCTAAATCACTACGGGGTCATTGCTTGATTATAAAAGCTGCAAGTTATTCCCTGGCAATTTTAAAGAGACGGTATCGAGTAAACTGGTTAAACAACGTTGATGCAAGAGAGGTTTGGCTGGTTGCAGAGAGACACTGGTGATAAGCAGGTTTATTTTCAGGACGCCACCAGATATCCACGCAATCTATGCATGGCATCAATAGACTGTCGGAAGGAATCTGATAACGCGGACCATACGCTTATTACCAAGCATCTTGAGCACCTGGAGAAGCATCCAAGAATAGTGAAGTATACGAAAGAGCTTATGCTCTTGTGACGGACAAAGCTTTTCATAACATCTGACAAAAAATCAATGACTACCGTATATTTCACATATAAGAGAAGGTTTTTTGAAGGAGACTCTCTAACTCCGATGCTTTTCAGCATCTTACTCTTGCCCGTATTCTTTGTGTACCGAAGCAAAACCTCTGGATACCTATGTGACCCGCCGAAAAAAGACAATTTAAGGTCGACCGCATTATACATGGACGACTTTAAATTATTTTTTTTAAAGAAGGACCTTAACTCTCTAAAAACTACACCGTCGCGTGACGATCAGCGTGTTCAACTTATGAGTGGCAATAGCATTCAACATCTTGCTAGTTAAGAGACCTATGCATATCTTGAAATACCGTAATCGAAAACCCAAAATTTGCTGAATTATCTAGGAAGAATAAGATCCAGGCGAACAATATTCTGGCAATTTCTATACTGCCATAAACGGTTAGTGCAGTAAAATTTAATGCTACAAGGTAAAGCAACTTGACCGATGCACACACAGTTGATAATTCTCTACCTAATTCATTCCATAAGTCTTGCATCTTGAAGTTTGTGGTCGATTTTTTATAGGTAACGAGGGGAGGGGGGCATGTAAAAATTGGAACTGCCCTTTCGGCTAGGGATGTGCATTTTCAGCTTCTGACGAACGCAGGAAACAACGCTACAGTCAGTATGCATACATATGTCGAAGTGTCAGCATCTTGCGTCAGTTTTACCTCGAACACTTCGACTAATCCTGTAAAGCTTTGAGGAAAAATTAACTGGAAGTAAATGGTTTTAAACCTGAGCGCAACTCATCCCATTTTTAAATTTTTTCACGCACACGGCACTAACAACCAGTGGAAAGGAATCAGACGTGCCTTAAAGTCGTAGATGTCAACGAGTCGCGAAATCATAAAATTCGAGGACACCTCTTTGTCAAATGTTCCACTATCCCCGTTGACGAAATCCTAAGCCAACATAATAGGTGTCTACAAGTTGTAAAAACCCCCCAATCGAAAGATTTTTAATTTCGAAGGCCACTCGAATTATATTTAATCCGCTCGAAACCTATATAATCCACACCAAAAACCGTTGGAAGAATGTTATGGGTGCCTGCGAGTTGCAAATGCCCCCTAGTCGATATAGTTTTAATTTTCGTGATTTTGGCTTGCGTAAGTGGTTTAGCAATTGATATTTTTTACTTTTTTGCTCGTGTTAATCTTGGGACTTTGTCAAATCTTTTGCATGATGTTTTCACAGTTTGGAATTTTTTATGACAATCTTGACAAACTTTCCGTACTCTGGTTACGAAAACTTCAATCAGATCAAGCGGTACTTCCTGGCATTTCCCAGGAATAGCATGACTTATTTTCCAAATTGCAGGCCTCGTCACGTATTTTTATTACAAGATTGACGTCTTAAGGTACCTATAATGAGTCGATTCAAATACATGACAGGTCGTGTCTCCGATAAACTTCTTACGGCTAAAATCAAGGTTGCATCGGTCGAAACAGTCATGGCGAATGCGATTCCATTTGTTGTCAGTTCTTATCAATTTATTTCTGTTCCTATTTTCTGTTTGACGGATTCATCGAATGTTCTTAAGTGACTGCAGAAATGAGCAGTTACGTTACCCGTTTTTTTGCTATAGACTCTCAACATTTAAAACTGAGTTTCATTCTTCCCTTTGGAAAGATGTTCCATCTGAATACAACCCGGTTGATTGAGCTTTTTTAAGCCTTTATTAAGCCTCACCCGGTCTTTTAACGGATGATTAGATAATCTTCCTTCTTTGGCGGAAAGATCCAGCGCGGCTTTCCAATCCTTCAGATGCTTGGCCTAAGCTTAAGGCATGCACTTTTGTAACGGAGCAGAAAAATCATCTGGTGCTAGTATACTTCACATCATTGCTTAGGCTTTGCTTGCAGTCAAGATTTTTCATTCGTAGATTTTTATCTGCTGTTAAAATACGTCAATCATCTCCGTTTTGGGCCCACTATGATCTGGCATACATTTTCCATCGGTTTATTGATTCGTTAAAGACAGACAAAAAACTCACGACTAAGTATACATTAAAAAGACTTAATATGTTCTTTGATCGTGATAGCATTTCTCGTTTTGGTGCCCGGTAGGTCACTCAAAATTGTCAGAGTTTTAAGTCTCCCCCAAAATTTGGTGTAAACACAAGATATCTAGACTTACACTAGAGAAATTTCATCACAATTCACTGCAAGACAGGATTCAGCTAGTTCATTATACAGCTCGTACTCAATGTTAGATTATTGGCGCTCAAAGTGAGATTTGGACAATTGTGCATCGTTGCATTGTTTACACACGTGACAAGGTAGAACGAAAATTTATCTTTTGTCTAATCTTTCAGCTTCTAGAGCCACGCCCGCACGTCCTTTTTCTCCCAGCGTAATTAATTATGCAGGTCCACATCTTCTTTGTTCTTGCTCAGGACGCGGAATTAAGTCACAAAAGGCTTGGATGTTAATATTCGTTTATTTCGTCAGAATAAAAATACTTATTTAGAATTAGTACACGATCATACTAGCGCTTCTTTTGTTATTGGCTACCGACGACTTGCTTCGCGTCGCCGAATATCCACTGATTACGAGCAGTATATAGTAGCAGTGGTACTAATTTTCGCGAAGTGGATCAAAAGCTTTCGCATGTGTTTTGGAAGCTACAAAATGATCATAATACAGCTTCTCGTTTGGCTAGTGATGCCACCACTTGGCATTTTATACCTTCTGTTTATACCTCTATCTGAGAGGCTGAAGTTTTCCAAACTCCCGCCCACTCGTGCTTGCCAACGGTGATTCTGAAAGCTTTTAATTATCATGGGAATTACCCATTTTCTAATTACGCTATTGGTACGTCGGATATGTTAGTGAGTTCTCCGATTTTCATGAGCGGAAGGAACGACTCTGCAAACAGCCTGCATCGCTTTGTCCAACGATTTTTGTATGCCACTCACTAAAAACTGCGGAAAAGAAATCGGGAATGCGCTCGAGTTTAAAAGCCCCCAGTTCAGAAATGATCGAATTTGAAGTCATCCCTTTGTCAAGTATCCCAGAAGCTCCCCTATCCGCAACCCTAGGCCCATATCCCATGAAAACTGTTGGAACAACGGTATGAGATCACAATTTCTCGGTCAGATTCGTGTCCGTGTTCAGTCATGTGTAAATATGTAATCTGAATAGTAACTAACATTGCGATTATGTTTCGGCTATCTTTATTTCGTAACAACAATACACTTTTGGCGTTCGTTTAAGAAATTCTTGAATAAAAATTTCTATATTATATTTTACAGATGGAGGTCATCAAAACTTCGGCCAAAGTTCTTCTACAGTCCAAGGTAGTAGTAGCTCTTATATAGTTTTGTACAGGGGTCTTTAACGAAGGGATATTTAGTCCCAAATACTCATTTGCAAGATTTCTCGTTTCCACCACTACGCCACCTCACTCAGCACAGAAAAATTTCTTCTCACTTTACAGCTAAGACATAGGGAAAATGGGCATTTGTGGCCGAATTTCCCCTCGATGAAGAGCCCTGGTATATTAGTATGTATTACTAGTAAAGGTAATCAATTTTTCTATCCGCTTGATTATTAGTATAAGCCTATTTCTAGATTATTAAGTCAAGCTTCTCAATAGGGCGCCTCATGGTGGGGGCCAGCGTCCTTGAATGGCAGATAGGGGAATGCCTGCTGGAAACAGAGGGTAGGGCTGAAATAAAATAGGCCCCGCGGAACACACACTTAAAACCTCAAGTCAAGGCATGAAAAACCGTGCTTAGAACTTAGTGGCCCTAGGGAGTAGTGTATATAGGGCTATATGTGGTTAAATCCTCAAGGAGGCACTAAAGTGCATAAAGAAAATTTTTTAATGTCACGCTTAGAGCTGAAGAACGGATTTGCTATGTTCCGACCCAAATTGAATACCTTGCTCAAAAGAGAGCAAGGGAACCCAACCGCAAGGCGATGGAGAATGCGATTGCCAAGATAGCAAGTAAAAAGCCGACTACCATAAAGACTGCAACGCGCGCTAACTCTACTCTAAGTAAGCAGGAAAGAAAAGAGAGGCCTGCATCCAGAAACAACGGGAAGCAGACAAAGGTATAGAGACAAGGTCGACCCGAGGCGGTTCTACTAAAACCGGCTGAGGGTCTGAGCTACGCTGATGTCCTGAAGCACCTTAAGAAAAAGATTAAACCTGACTCCCATGGTGTCAAAAGCAGGTGAGTCACATTCACGAGCAGACGGCAGGACAAAGCTGTCGTTTGCTAGCAAGGAGGTCGTCGGTGTTGTTAATTCCGTGCAGGAGCTCGTCCCGCGTATGGAAGTTGAGGTCATGGATATCGATTCAGCAGCTGACATAAAAAAATGAAGGAGGCCGTATGAAATGACTTCGGTGATTTGAACATAGAAGAGATAAAGGTTAACTTGATGAAGACGGCCTTCCTTCTTTGAGCTAGGCGAGGAGTTGACACTAATGCTGCTGGACACTGTGCATCTAAAAGTTTATTGGATGACCTGCAGATTCTGGACGAAGACGATGGTTTAACGGTGTTTTCGCTATCAGGGCTTCGGCCACATGGCAGCCAACTGCGAGAGTCTTGATAGGACCAAATCATGCTGGACGTGCGGCTTGGAGGACCACATGTATGTAGAGTGCGTAAGCACCCCGCAACGCTTCCTTTTGCGCTGCACCTACTGTGAAACCCCGAACTGACCATTGGCCAGAAACGATAAGGTGATTGTATTGTAGGGAGACCGCCCTATCAAGGAAGTCTCCAAAAGGATAACTCTGAGAAGACCAAGTTGGCACAAGAGTGGAACGTCGAGGCACGACCTATTCGCCTTATTTCCATGTTCCTGAGGTAATGCTAAAGCGGATTCCGGGAACATGGGTTGGCCGGAAGGAGGGGAGGGGATTTATTCAGTAGAATTCTGACGCTCCCCAACGTAGGAATTGTCTGAGTGAACGAGTGGATTACTCAGATGGACGATTGCTGGGATGCGTGCCTATGCAAGGTTTTCCCTCCAACTAACAGAAAAAAAAACCTCGAGACTTTTGCACGCTCTACCTCTGAAATGACGCGCTCTTCGCTGCGTATAATATATGTTGCACAGTGCGAGTCCAGTGAAATCTACTAAACTCTGCGTTTCCCCTACATTTCAACATTTAGCTGGAAGTTTGGTGAAATCTGCAATAAAGCAGTAGCTTTAATTGAGCTTCTTTATAAATTTTCTGAAATGCCATGTTTTTCATATTTAGACCGATCACATTTAAAATTTTACGAATCCGTTTTCTGCGTGTTATTTTTAGTGTTCGTTAAAAAAATTCTCTAATAAAAATCACTATATTATTACCTACAGGTGGAGGTGTTGAGAAGAAACAATTACCTCGAATATCAGTAGGGAACAAACAACCCGAATACCGCACTTCAAGTTTTGAACATACACGTTAGTATATTATATTTCTTAAAACTAAGAAAAATTTGTAGGGACTCAACAAAAATCTAAATTTTATTTCATAACTGGCCATAATTTGTTCTTGCTGAACGGCGTTGGTGCCTGAAGACCGTTGAAATAAGTTTTAAATTTTCAATTAGAATTCTGTATGTGTCACCTTGTCAATGGGCATTATAATGTTGAAGTAATGTCATACCCCGAAAATGTATAAACCAGGGTTTTTGAAGTTTAAAATATATTTACTTTATCCAACTGTAATGCCTTGGTTAATATTAAAAAACTTTGAGATAACATCAGAACTATCTTTAGTTTGCATCCATGGAAAATTTGTGTTTTTATTTAAAAAAATTTCTTGAATAAATATCGCTATATTATATTTTACAGATGTAGCTACACCACATCTACAAAACTTCAAAGCTGTAGCAGGACAGCAAGTGCAAATGCAGCCAATGTGTAAGTTTATAATAATTTTTGGAACTATAAAAAAATTACTTTGATTTAGAAAAAAAATACAATTTTATCTAAAATTTATATTCTTATAGGAAATTAATTTCTCACTTTTTCTCTGGATGAAATTATTTAAATTTTTCGGTTTTTAAATTAAACCCGACAAGACTATGTTTACGTCAAAATAATGTATTTCTATGTATTCTGGAACTTTATGAACTAATTTTTAAAATTATAGTTAAATTAGGGAAGTCTAAAAATGCATTGCAAATTTTACCGAAGATAAACCTCATTATACCTATGTAAGCCGCCGAGAAAGAAGAATTCAGGTTCTTCCACCTTATAGATGGACGACCATAAACTGTTTGCCTCTTCAAAAGAGGACCTTAACATTCTTGAGGCGGTGGTAAATAGGTACTCGGAAGCGATTAGCATGAGATTTGGACAAGATAAGTGTGCCTGCGTCCACTTACACGATGAAAGAGCATAATACAAACCATTACGTGAGGATCAGCATGTACAACTCATAGGTGGAAATACCATTCAACATCTTGGTAGTTTAGAAACGTATGCATATTTTGAAATATATTTTGAAATACTGTTAGCAGAAAATAATTTACGTGTGTTAAAAAAAGCCCATAAAGCCCATATTCTGGCCGTTACTATACTGCTCTAAACGTTTGGTTTAGTAAAATGAAATGCGATTACTTGAAACAACTTAAACGATGCACACGCAAGATGATGAAATTTTCACAAAGTAATCATACTAGATGTTCCATACCTCGTATCATACTCCGTCCAGATAACGGCGGTATAGGTTTGCTGAACTTGGAGAGTCTCTATCGAAGAATGGTTCCAAATACAGCCTGCTAAGTTTTAAATAGCGCAGGTTCTCTTATGCGACTTGTACATGAACATGCAATTTCAATCATACGGCAGAGCTATAACGTGCAGCAGATAGGGTCTTAGTCGCACAGAGCAGCTTGGCCTCACGTTTTACTTCAGCGACCCTACAAATAGCCTAGCTACAAGTAGAGAAGTGCTGTTGATACGCCTCTCCAACATGTTTCTCAAGTCTGCCTGATTGAGATCGGGGATTGAGAGATTTCTTTTTGCCTGTCAATACGGCATTATGGACAACTTAGTGTACCACTCGTGCATAAAGAATGTATCTGAAGGCGATGCCAATTACCGAGATTGCAAGCAAGATCCACAAACACTCGGACATGTTGTCAGTGGATACTCTAAAAGTATTATATTACCATCTTTGGCATTTTATTGGTGTTTACCTACTGCTCTTGCGATACTAGCAGGGGGGACTCGAGTCCGCGTGGAAAATGATCAGTGCAAGATCTACTGAAATCTCTAATTCTTTACCACACAACGTATCAGTTCTACAAAGACTGATATGATCCTCCAGAACCTGAAGACAAAGATGATTAGCGTAATATAATTCTGTGCACAAACCGATGGTAATCAGATGCAAAACGCTGTTCTTGCAAAATCAATTCATCTGGATTTTTACGTAAGGTCAGTTGCTGCTAGAGATCTAGATCAAAGCAACAGTGCTCTTGCCTACCATCTAGGGCAGAAAGAGCGGCTATTTTTACTAATAAAAATCTCCGTACATTATGGGTGTTGTAAGAGGTTCCTAGAAAGAATCTGTGAACAAAAAAGTAACCTGATTCCAAAGCTTCCGGTCCACGAACATCGTACGAAAATTAAAGTCAAACTATAAGAATCAGGGTTACTTTTAACGCAGCTATGCCTACTCCGAGGAACGTTTCAACTGAGATATTTATCATGAAGGACGCAAACTTTAGAAAGACATTTCCTCTATTGCACTAGGTTAGGGTCAACAGCGGTATATTTTGGGCGCCGATTTCGCTCACATATTTTTATAAATGTTGGTCCATCCTTTTGATTTTAATTTTCAGTACTGAAACGTGATGAGATTCCCCAAGAACCTTTTCCGATTTTAGAACTGAATACCGTAGCATATGGGATGACCTGTCCTCGAGATCTCGCAATTCGTTTCATACGTCAGCTGCTCGAGGATAAAAAGGCTAATTTACCTTTATCAGCTACAGTGTTATTAAACGATTTTTACGTAGATGATTTATTCCTTCCTGGTGTAGATAAGCCTATCACCCTTACCTTGACAGATTGGCTTATTCAATTGGTATTCAATTGGCTTCCAAGGCACCTAGACTTCTTTTGCAAATTTTACACAAGCCCCTATCCCTAATTATAGTCCCGCTTCAAACAGTTGAAAAAGAGTTAATATTGCTTACCTGTCATAAGTGAGCCAAGTCGGAATCGCTCAAAATTCAAAGGCACTTTGATACATATCAGTGTTTTTTTTTTATTATCAAGCTTCAAATCTACAAAAGATTTATTCGCTGTACACATCAGTGTATTCTCAAGAAAATGAAAGAAGCCCGACATTATCGTGAGTTAAAATGACGATATCTCGACAACAAAAATAACCCAAATACTAACTGAGTATGAGATTAGGTTTGTGCTATCTTTATTTTAGAAAAATAGCAATTTTTTACGTAGGATCTGAAAAATCTATAATAAAAATTTTTATGATATATTTTCCAGATGGAGGTCATCAACACGTGAACCAAAGATCATCCACAGTACAAGGTAGTAGCAGTTCACATAAAGTTTAATATTACGTAGTAGTAGTAGCAGTAAGCCAGTTTACTATTTGTTTAATTATTATCCCTAATCTATCACTACATTATAATTTGCTTGAACTAAAGAAAAAATGTTATTTATGAAAAAAATCAAAATTTAAGTTCTCAACCGCGGACAAATTTGTTTAGCTGAACGTCTTTAGCCAATGGAGGATTTAGGAACAAGTTTCGAATTATGACTTATAATTGCATATTCTGAATGAATATTCAGAAAATTTAAAAGTCCATTTTTTTTATTCGGACATAAATGCGTACCTTTTTCGGTTTCAAAGTAAACCGAAAAAACTCATTTACAAAATAACGTACATAATGCGTTCTTTATGAGTTATTAATTTTTGTCTCATACACAGTATGAGTAATGCATCTTGAAGTTTATGGGAAGTTTAGAAAATTAAAAAAAAAGCTTTTAGCGAAAAATTTGTTGAGGGACTTAAAGGTAAGTTTTTTGAGGGAACTTATGATGTGCTATGTGAAAATTGGAAAGAGGTTGGTGTGTCATCAGATTTAAAACGAACACGACTGGAGGGTATTCGCGATTCATAATTGCATTCCATTATTATAGGAGTTACCCATATCTTAATTACGCTGCTATCCCTTTGGGTAGGTTCATGCGTACTCGACCTATTACGAGCAGACGGAACAGTTCTACATCCTCAGTTCTACTCAGTCAGTCAGTCTGCATCCTTATTTCGAAGTGGCTGCAGCCCGGGTCAGTTCTTCTGCGAACTCTGAGTACTACTGTTGTAAATATTTGTGGTAAAATAAACTGGAATTGTAGCATAATTTTTATTTCTCCTAAATTAATGAACCGTCGAGGAAAAGTTGGGAAAGTCGAGATGGTTTTGAATTTGAAGGTAGCAGACTCCTTTTCCAATTTTCCCAAACGACCAGCACTAAAAACTAGTGGAAAGGAATGCGCTGTAGATGCCCACCAGTCGGCAAATTATCAAATTCGAGGACACCCCTTTTTCATATATTCCTCAAGCCGCCGTTTCCGAGACATTAAGCCAACGCACTACGAAAAACCGTTAAAAAATGTGTACGAATCTTGGACTATGTGCTTTTACTGTTTTGTCAAATCAGGTTCCATTTCTTGTCAGTTCTTTTAAATTGATTTCCGTTCCTATTTTCTGTTCAGTTCTGTTTCTATTCTTTGTTTACGATTGATATTAATTAACTGCACAAACAACAAGGTACGTCACCCGTTACTGTTGGTAATATACTCTCGACAATTTGAACTGAATTTCCTTCTGCCCTTTGAAAGCATGTCCCATCTTAACACAACCCAGGCAATTGAGCATAACCGGGCCTTTTGAAGGAGGATTTGTCAATCTTTCTTCTTTGTTGGGAAGATCCATCGTGCCTCTCCAGCCATTCAGAGGCTTGGCCTAAGCTTAAGGCATGAACTATTGTAACGGAACAGGAGAATCTAAGCTTTCATAATTCAGCAACAATTGGGAAAGAAAGCGATTGTTAATCTTTGTCACTTTCATGAGAATTCTCTTGGGCTCGTTTACTACCCTTCAGCGCTTACCCTTTGATTGTTGTCAAATGCTAAAACCTCGTGCCTGCCAATGCTGATCCAGAAAGCTGTGAAGCGCTCACTCCAGGATATTTTTCAAGTGGAACAGATCTATACATTTTTAGACCGATATGTTTGTGAATTGTTTGCATCGCTATGTATTCCACTAATTAAAAACTGGTGGAAAGGAATTGGGAGTGCCTTGGATTCGTAAATGCTCCCAGTTAGGAAATTATCAAATTCGAAGACACCCTTTTGCCAAATATTCCAAAAGCCTCCCTGTCCGAAACCCTACACCCGTATCCCACGAAAAAACTGCTGGAAAGAGTGTGCGTAAATGCCCCAGTTGGAATCCCTTCAAATTTAAAGGCACTCAAAATACATATTAATATATTTTCAACAACATAGGAGAATATCGACATTATCAAGATCGAAAAGCGCGATATCTCGAAAACGGTATAAGACGACAATTTTCCGGTCAAGGTCGTGTTCAGCATGAAGCAATACATAAATTATGTAAGGTTAAGCAACATCGAAGGTGATCGTCCTTTTATGCAGTTCTACCCAGTTTTTCATTATTATGTTTTGGCTACCTTTATTTTGTACCAACTGTTAAATTTTGTCGCTCTTTGAAGAAATTTTTTAATACAAATTTGTATATTGTATTTTACAGATGGAAGTCATCAACACATCGGCCAAAGTTCATCTACAATCCAAGGTAGTTGTAGCCGAAAAAATAATTATATTTTTTTTGATTGATGAGAAATATAGGGTTAAAAGAAAAAGTGAAAGAATGAAGCAACCTGTAAAATATTACTAGTATGTAGAGCATTGTATTGTTGAGTTTGACCTTGATGTTTGTATACTCACTGATGCAGCTTACATATTTGATCAATTGCAGAGTAATTGAAACTTCTCTTACATAAATAAGTTCATATTTTAATTTACTATTACATTGTTTATTTTATTTTTTCATACATTTTTTTAATTCTGAAAAACAAATAATACGTCGTCTCAAGCGAATAACAGCGCAAAAATGGGAAAATCAGCAGAAATAAATCCTTAAAACCGTAAATAATTTTCTTTTGAAATACGCACGTGTTTGTAATGATGCAAAAGTGGCACAACCAACAAAAGGATGAGAGCAAAATTAAGGCGGTTGGCCTGTAATTTCTGCATAACGTGAGCAATAAAACGCTAATGGACACAATGATAAGAGGATTCTCAAAAAATTTAATAACAATTTCCTTAATACTTGGCGAATGTAGATCGTCAATCAACATCTAGATCGTTTGGCCCAGATGTGATGAGTTTTGTATATATCAACAGTCTTTTTACAGAAATATTACGAAGACGAGAAAAAGGGCGGATCCTATCTTCTAGTGCAAATAATCAGGTTTTAACTTCACATGAAATAAGAAGCCAATTGAATCATTTGGGTTCTTCGGGAAATTCATATGGGGAGCTTATTGGACACCATACGTCTACGCCGCCGACCTCTGCAGAAGTTGCAAACCAGCACAACAAGCTTGTATCAATCCCACAAAGTGAGTTAAAAATCCATGTATGTTTTTGTAAATTTAAAAAAAAATTTGGACAGGAAGTTCTTTTCTTTGTTTGAAAATTAATTTTCAAATGAATGTCATCTTCAGTCGAAAACATATCTAATTTAATTTTAATTTCATCTTCTTGTATGAAATTCTAAGTAGCTCATAAAAAAATATATTTTCCTGCTAGAAGATTCTGGGTTTTATTTAAAAATTGGTGGAGTAAAAATTAAGCTACATTCTTGAACATTCGTTTTTCACATATAATTTTTAATTCAAGTGTTTCCTTTTTGGTAAAAACTTATCTTTCTGATTCACAAGTAAATTATTTATATTTATTTTGTTGCAGATTAGTTTTGTTTTGTTTTGTTAAAAATGGTGGTTGTTACCATTTTTTTGCTGAGAGATGCATCCGCGTATTTATAAATTAATCCCTTCACCTAAAAATTAAATAATTTTGTTAAAAATTGGGTTTTGCTTAATTAATGTCTTATGTTGGGAATTGATCATTTTTAGTTAAAATGTTAGTAAGTCTATTAAAAAGTGGCACGACTTTTTTTTGCCCATATATGTGTCACTGATAGTGAAGGGCTTAAGAAATTGACGGAAGTTATCAAAATCACGTAATTAACGGAATTCAAGGAATTGGCAGAAGACAGGACATTTCTTGCGATATTTTTGGGGTTTTCGGTAGCATATCTCAGTATTATTTATTTTTCATATTTTAAGAATCACAAATTTTCTTTTTAAAGCATTAAAAGCTGTTACACCTACTGGAAAACATACTCGAGCTTTCGAATACAAAGAATACTACAAAGTTCTTGTGTGGGATGATCCGCACGGAATACCTTTTTACATGCGGTTAGCCGAAGGCAACAGAGACGTACCTGTACACAGTACCAAATCATATCGTGTGGAGAAATATTTAGAATTTGAAGAGGGAGTAGGATATTTTTTTGTCACCCAAGTGACTAAACCCCGCCCAACCTTTCTTGCAAGAGTTGACAGTGCACAAGAATTTAACTATCGCAGAGAATGTAAGAATTTATGAAGCTAAATAGGGGGAGCCAAATTTTGGCTGGGTTCGGGTAGGGCCATAATAATAATTTTAAGAATGTCAAGTTTAACATGGCAGGCCTCGGACTCGTTTAATAAATTCAAAATAGTCCCACTATTAGAATATCTAGAATATATGGAAATGCTTTCGAATCTTTTAAGGTGTAGACTAAAATAGGGTTACCAGATGTCCTGGTTTTCCGGGACATGTCCTGTTTTTGCTTCATCTGTCCTGGTCTCCTGTTTTTGAAAACTATAAAAATGTCCTGTTTTTTACCGAGCCAGATTTTTTGCAGAGATACCTTCATATTTTGAACGCCAATAGTTAATTGAATGCCAGTTGCTAGATCTTTCTGTCTTTGGTACATTCACCATGGAGCAATGAACACAACCGGCTTTTAGTGAGTACAGGTAATTTAATTATTGTATCCTGACACGAAATAAAGTCGATGACCTTTTTTTCGAGCTTTTGCAAGTGTCCCAGATTTCGACCTGACTTATCTGGTAACCCTACCTAAAAGCTTTTAAATTTGCTTACCAGGGACGTTAGTTGACGTTTGCCGGTTTTACTCATAGATGTCGCTAGAGATATGTATACATTTCTATGATTTGGCATCTATGTCATATTTTTCTATGGACAATAACCTTCAGAAATACATAATTCCGTTCTGACAAAATAATAGCATAATGGTTGGTTACCTCAGTGAATATGTCGAGTTTTGTTTCAAGTAAATCCCATTGCAGCATCAAATGAAAAAAGTCGTTGAAGCTCATCGATTGCTTGAACAAACTTTTGCTGAAAATGCTCCAGTGATTAGAACATGTAAGAAATGTTTTTGTCAGTTTAAAAGTGGAGATTTTGATTTAGCATACAATGAACATCATACAATGAAGACGAGGAATCGCAGGCGTTATTAGATAAAGAACCAACCCAATCGCAACAATAATTGGCATAAACACTAAATGTGACCCGAGAAGCAATTTGCCATAGTTTAAAAGCCATGGGAAAATCCAAAAGTATGGAAAATGTATACCACACCAAATGTACGATAGACAAATGGAAAATAGAAAAAAACATATGTGAAATGCTGCTTAAACGGTTCGAAAGGAAATATTTTCAGCATCGAATTGTCACGGTGGACAAAAAATGGTTTAATTTCGAGAACCCGCAGCGAAAAAAATTATGGCTTTCAGCTGGTGAGGTCGGTCCATCGACTCCAAGGCCAAATCGCTTTGGCCGTGAGACAATGGTCTGTGTTTGGTGAGACCAGTGTGGTGTGGTGTACTTCAAGTTTTTAAAACCTGGTGAGACGGTGAATACGGATCGCTACCGACAACAATTTATCAATTTGAATCATGCGTTGATAGAAAAACGGCCGGAATGGGCCTGAAGACATGGCAAACTTATCCTACAACATGACAACGGACCGTCTCATACCGCAAAAGTGGTGAAGAACACGTTAAAAGTATTGAATTGGGAAATAATATCGCACCCGCCATACTCTCCAGACCTCGCCCCGTCCGACTATCATTTTTTCACCAATTTTGAAGAAGTTGAAAAATGGCTCGTCGAATGGTTTTCCTCGAAAGAGAAAAAGTTTTTTTTAGAATGGTATACATGATTTGCCGGAAAAATGGGCAAAATGTGTAGAATCCAATATTTAATACTTTGAATAAAAAATTTTTGAGATTCCCTTGAGAATAAAGTATTTTCTTTATTTAAAAAACTGGCAAACTTCAACTAACACCCCTGGTACATCCTTTCAAAGAAACCCGTAATGTTTTATCGAGATTCTCTAAAAATGCCTGAAAGCTCTTTATTCTTTGGATTACGGTATCCTAAATAACATACCTAAGTTTTCATTAGTGAATGCTGGTTAAATAAATGAATTTTAACGCAAAAATTTAGATCCAAAAAGACCCAATTTGTTTTGAGGGCGGATACACACCGGGAAAAAGTTTACGATTACCTCTTTTTTGATGACTGATAATGCTGTCTTGATGTTTTCAAATTTTCAAACTTCCAGTTTTTGCACTGAGATAGAACAAACTTTTATATTCTTCCTGATAAGCTCCTGTAATACTGTATAAAAATATATTTAAGATCAGCACAAGAGCACTAAAAAATATTTTTTATTACATAAGTTATTGACCCTTTAGAGAAAACATATTTTATCTCTGGTACAAATAAAATTAACAATAGATTTATTACTTTAACGATGATTTATTCTAATAAAGTAGATATTTCGGGTTTCAATTGTGTACAAAACTACGAATTTTGCCGACGTTTCGTGAACATTGCAGTTCACTTCTTCAGGGCCTGCGATTGGCCAGAGCGCCCCACCATGGAGACAGGACGCACCTGATTGGTCAATCAAGTCTTATTTGAAAAATCCGGGAGGACGGAAAGCCAAATCAAGTTGGTATTATAACAGTTGTCCCTATTGATGTTATAAGAATTTTTTAAGATTTTGATTCCTTCTCTATGTTTTCTTGGAAAATATTGTTTGTTTCAATATGGTTTGGAGTGTTTGGATGTGTTTGTTAAGAGTTCTTCCTATTTCGTCTGTGACATCTTGGATGTAGGGTAGGACGGTGGTCGTTTTTCTCTTTCTTTCTTTATTAGGTTGTTTTAAATTTTTTATTGGGTGTATTTTTTTATTGCTTTATCAATTTGTTTGATTATGTAATCTTTCTGTGTTAGGATTTGTTTAACGTTTTGTAATTATAATTCCTTTTGTAAATTATCTTTATCTGTTATGAAGACAGCTCTGTATACAGGAGAGTTGATGACCGATTGTTTTTGAGATAGGTGATGGTGAGGGGAGGCATGTAGGTATCTGTTTGTATGGGTGGGTTTTCTGTAAACTGGCACGTCCAAGAAAGGCAATTTTGCGTTTTCTTCATAATCCATGGTGAATTGGATATTAGGATGTAATTGATTGATGAAATCGAGAAACTTATTTAGTTCATTTAGTCCATGTCGCAAGATGAGAAGGGTGTCGTCCACGTAGTGAAACCGAAATTCCGGTTTAAGCTTGGATTGATTGAAGATTTTGGTTTCTAGAATTTCCATAAAGATGTTGGCTATTACAGGTGAGATTGGAGATCCCATTGCTGCTCCTGAGGTTTGTTCATAGAATTGG